>JACEVL010001319.1:72500-202500 GCA_020284085.1 Aporrectodea caliginosa | reverse complement strand
AGGCAGCCTGCACTTGTTCTGAGGAGGTCAGACTGGTCAGTTGCTTATGCCTCATAACAAGGACCAACCACAGTAGGCCTAAATGATGCTTTAAATTCATGTTGGCAAGACAGCCAGTCATCTTGCCCAGGAAGTCATATATAATGCTACAGCCAGGGATGGAAGAGACCAAGACGTATTCTTCCTTCAAATAAAATTAAATCCAGCTTTTTAAGACAGTTACGCATAAGGAGTATAAACTTCTTAAACTTCGTTGCGTGTTGCATTGGTAAGTAATGCATTATATCTACTCCCTATCATGGCAGCTGGGCCATGGACTGAATGCCATCAACGTAATAATAATGCTCGTTTATTAATTCAAACCGATAAGAAAAGATAAGTTGAATTTGTTGCATGCGTTGCATCCTGAATATCCATGTCATCTGTCAACTGTTGACGGGAATTCGTTGGTTGGCTCTACGTGTGTGTGTGCTCGTCATTAGTGACTCTTTTTCTAGTTTACTGCTAATTGTTTTGCTATACCTAATGTAATAGTCTAGTTGCAAATGGGATTTGGCATCGTATACAGGCTAGCTCAGATAACGAGCTTTTATGAGCTTCTGAAAATGTGCTAGATGAAATGTCCTAATACATAATTATACATGTAGGCCTACACAGGCAGCACGGTCCACAGCAACGAAGATCATGAAGTCACGTGTCGCAATATGGAGTGAGAGGCGTCTGACGAGCCTCATGCACAGTCTTATGTGGAGGAGACTGGCGATCAGAGTGCCTATCAAAGACTGGTACATGCATGTAGATGGGAGAGTTGTCTGACAAACGGCCTTCATGCATGGTCGAAAGGTCCCTAAAGAGTGGACCATTTAACGTGGGATATAGATGTGTTACCAGTCCGACCAGGCATTTTTAATGTTATCCCCATCCTCTTCATCCCCGCAGATAACTGTCCCCGTCCTTTCACCATCTCCGTAACCTTCGTCCTCCTCTCCTCCCCCATCCCTTAATGAAAATTTTCATTCTCGCAAGGCCTCCGCATAAAATAAACAAAGAAATAAATGTCATATTGCCATTGAAAGCGTTTTTTAAATTAATAAAGTTTAATACTAAACTGCTGTTCTTCAATAATTATTTCTTTAAACCATACATTAAGAGTTGATTATCGATTCGTGTTTGTGGACCATTACTTAACTGTGATCCTCAACAATTGTTCCACCCTGAGCATACTCCCGTTCTGTTGATGCCGTTGATGTCTGAATTGCCATGCATGGCAGGATGGTGCTGAAGCCAGTTTTGGCCACCCAGTTGATTTCTCATTACATCTTGTGTAATTGTTATTTTGCCATTGCTTGTAACAATTTTGGACAAATTTGAGCCGACTAGTATAATAAACTTTTCCAGTGAAATCTAAAAATATTATATGATTATATCCCTTGGGGGGAGGAGGAATTATGTCCTAGCTTGGAGGATTTTGTCCGGGGGATTATGTCCAGGGGTCCAGGGATTATGTCCAGGGGGGTTATGTCCGTTCCCCGGCATACAGCTTTTGCGGATGACGAAGAAGTGCTAAACAAAAATAATTTCGTTAGGGATATAATAAAGTTAACAGAAATATTGGAATAATTTAAATTATTGTGTCAGTCTGTGTTTCATCGCATTCTATTCATTCATTCATTTCAGATATTTATATAGCGCCCCTTAAAGATTTCTACTGAGGCGCTCCCGACTACAGCGCGGACACTGAATCGGAGTTTCACGCCGAAGCGCATGAGCAATTGCGAGTGAAGGACTTGCCCAGGGTCCCTACGCGGCGGCTTGATGACGAACCCTAAGTGCAAGGCACCGAACATACCCCTACACGACCGCGCCCCATAATTTATATACACTGTGTCCGGAAAAAAAGGGACCCCTATTGGTAATATGAAAATAAACTAGTAAATGTTCAAATTTTAAAATTCCAAGACCATTTTAATCCTGAGATAATTTGCTAAATACTGGTTAAAGTATGTCAGTTTTTGTTATTTAATAATGACGTCATAATGACGTCATTTTCATCAAAATTCAAGTGTCAAGGACGGCACAAAAATCATCTAAAAGTTTCAATATTATTTTAAACTGTCATTTATCAGATAAAGTTTAGTTTAATAATTTTTACATTTCAATAATATTAGACTACAAGGCGTGCTCAAAGTGTCCACCTTCTGCCTCAACACAAGCTTCAAGACGAGCGCGCCACAGGCCAATAGCAGCAGCGATAACCAGCTGATCAAATTCATCCCAGGCATTAACAATACGCGCACGGAGTTCTTCAATGTCGATCTTTGTCCTGTAAACCTTCTATTGCATTAGTCCCCAAATCTTGTAATCAACGGGATTAAAGTTCGGGCTGTTTGGCAGTCAAAGATTAGGAGGCATGAAATCCAGAGTATCCTTTGTCTGCAGTTCAACAGTTTCACGAGCTCAGTGAGCTGGAGCGCCATCTTGTTGGAATGTGTAATAATCCGAATATACCCTGGATATCAGACAACAATTTTTCCGACAGCAAACAATCACGGGAAAAAGTTCCACTTATTTTCCCGCCTGGTTCTGTTAAATGGATTTCCGTTTTACGACGATCCGATCATCCGACGCACCAATTTTTGTCATACTTAAATGTTGATGCGAATGACGTCATTATGACGTAATTATTTGATGACAGGAAATTTTACATTTTAACCATGTTAGCAAATTATGTCAGGATTAAAATGGTTTTGGAATTTTAAAATCGATGAATATTTACTAGTTTATTTTCATTATAACAAAAGGGTCCCTTTTTTCCGGACACAGTGTAGATTGAAATTAGACTGCTGGACGTATGAAGACTATAAAGAGATGACCAACCTGAAAATCGGTCGGGAAGTGAGGTTGCTCTCGGTCACGAGCAGGAGGCTGCAGTAACCGTTTCGTTCGGATTATCCAACACATCAAAGCGAAGAGACTCAACGTAATGAAGCCGATTTCGACCGCCTTTAGTTTTCTGCTTCTGCTCCGGAGTCCACATGAAGCAGCTGTCACTATGCACAGATTCATCACTGGATCAGAATTGAATCCTGAGAATAGAATATCAAAATATGCAGATGACACTTATATCTACTGGTGGGTTCTATATACCATGAGAGCAACGGTGCTTGAAGAGCTTGAGACAATAATCTTGCTGGGTTGAATCTAACAACCTCAAGCTAAATCGATGCAAGACCATAGAGATGATAATTCCCCGTCGACGCGGTGTCATGCTCCCTGAAACGCTAAAGGATGTTAGCAGGGTGTCGGCAGTTAAGATTTTAGACGTCACTATCCAGGCCAACCTAAAAGTCACAACACATGTAGCAGATATCTTGGCCAAGTGCATGGGAAGTTGGGAACCTTTCATGCGCTCCTCATCCTCAGGTTTCATGGACTTCCAGCGTGTGCTCTGCAAGAGGTTGCTCGAACTACCTTGGTTGCAAAAATGATTTACGCCATAGCTGCATGGTGGGGTCTCACCAATGCAGAACAACGTTGTAGGCTGGAGAAGGTCCTTGTCAGAGCTCGGCGGGCTGGTTATCTATCTATGTCGTAACTTATTATGTCTAATGACATTATAAGTTACGCCCTAGGCAACATAACTTCCGGTTTCCACCGAAAGATCACAGAAACTATATTCGACGAATTCTGTATAGACAATAACATCATAATATGATGTTATTTTCTATACAGAATTCGTGGAATATCATATTATATTATTATATTTTTTTCTATTCTATTTTTTAACGGTTGTATGCCCTACTCTTGTTTGGGCCATTAGATGATTTTGCACTGCCTAGAGGCAGTTCATTCACCTGTGATCTTTGTGTGCACCCAATTATAAAGCTAATTAAGTCAATTGCTTGTAATGAATGCTACAGGGTATTTCATTTACATTGTTGTGAAGCCCATAGAGAAAGTTTAACTGAATCTAACTCGTGGCTTTGTCCATTCTGTATCATTGATGCATTTTCCTTTAACCACATTGTTGATGACAAAGTTTTCTTAAGCATGGTGACTGATGATAGTCATAGTCGTGATCTATCCCAAATAATGAATGTTAATTTAAAGTTGGATTTATTCCCAGATGAATCAGACAATCGTACCTTATTGAACTGTATTGATATGGATCCTGATCATAATTATTTTACTGGTATAACTTGTGATAATTCCTACTCCACTCCCCTCTCTCTAAGACCGAAGTTTACTTCTCCCTCATTATCTTTTTCAACTATGCACATTTGCACAATGCACATTAACTGCAGAAGCCTACTACCAAAACTAGGTGAAATTCGTGAACTTTTGGCTTTATTGCCAGTCTCCATTTTGGCCCTAACTGAAACATGGTTAGATGGTAATTCTGATGACGCTGTTAAAGTACCTGGTTACCAATTTATACACAAACCGAGAGAAGGAGGCCACGGGGGTGGAGTGGCTTTCCTGATCAAGGATGATATTTCTTTCCAATTGTTAGACCTGTCGAAGCACAACCTTCCCTAGCTCCTATGAGGGTCTGTTTATTAGTGTTTCCCATAAAAGAGGAACTACTTCAATGGGAGTCATTTACAGACCACCTGGATGAGTTTAGTAATGAGGTTGACTCTCTGCTCTCTGAGATCCTAAAAAAATAAAGAAGTACTTTTATTAGGTGACGTTAATATCGATCTTTTAAAGGTTAATAACCATAAGGCCACTACTAACTTCTATAACTGCATGACTGCCCACCACTTTCTACCTGTTATAACAAGGCCTACTAGAATCACCTCCCACTCATCTACGCTTATTGATAATATTTTCACTAATGCTTGGCCCAAGTTAATCGACTCCTCAATTATTGCCTCTGACATTTCTGATCATTTACCTATTTTGGCCCGTTTCGACTATGAGTCTCTGCAGCTTAAGAATACATCCTTTGGAGACCACCGAATTATTACTGATGCTAGGATTGACTCCTTTCGTGAATCTCTCGATCTCGTTGACTGGTCCTCAGTTATGGATGCTTGCGCTAGTGGTGATGCAAATAGGGCTTACGATTTATTTATGTTGCGTTATAAGAGAGCGTATTGTGACTCCTTCCTTCTTGCCTCTAAAAACACCAGAGGTAGACTATATATATATATATATACCATTTAATGTGACTCAGGTTGACAAGCCGCAACCGGTTACAAGGTAAGTGAAACGAGGTAGACCTATCCTCAACCATGGATACCTGGTCTATTAACGTCTAGTAAAAAGAAATCCTCACTGTACCTGAAATACTTAAAAAATTCAACTAACCTAACAGAAATAAATTCAAAACCATTCGGATTAAGGCTGAAAGAAATTACTATGCAGCTGAATTCCGTAAATGTAGTGATAACCTTAAAAGAACCTGGAGTCTTATCCGCTCTCTAGCTGGGATGGGAGGCCATGAAACTAAGATTGACTCTCTATTAGTAAATGGGGAAAGGATAACAAACCCTGCAATGATGGCTAACAAATTTAAAAATTATTTTACAGGCATTGCACAATCACTAGCTGAAAAATTTCTGATTCCCCTACCTCCTTTGAAAAATACATGAACCCACCCCTTCCTAATTGCTTTGGACTTAGCGAAACATCTCCTGAAGAAGTCCTGAATCTGAGCCATTCTATTTTGTCACATAGTAAAGGAGTTGATGATATTGATCCCTATATTGCAATTCCAACTTTGTCTAGTATTGCTAAGCCATTGGCTAAAATAATTAGCCTAATTGCTCATTTGCTTCAAGCATTGTACCCCAGGCCTTAAAAATTGCAAAAGTTGTCCCAGTCTTTAAGAAAGAAGGAAAAGATGAAGTATCTAATTATAGACCCATCTCTGTTCTCCCCTTATTTTCTAAATCTTTTGAAAAATTAATGTATAAACGTCTTAGTAATTTTATTACAAAAGCTAATATCCTATTCCCATCTCAACATGGTTTCCAATCTGGACACTCCACTTTCATGCCCCTACTGAGTATGCAAGATAAGATTTCTAATGCAATTGAGAATAACGAATACTCTCTGGGAGTTTTTCTTGACCTAGCCAAGGCGTTTGATACTGTGGATCATAGTATTTTATTAAAGAAACTAAGTGTTTATGGTATACGAGGTACTCAACTTGACTGGTTCGCTAGCTATTTTGAGAATCGCATGCAGCTTGTTTGCTGCAATGGTGTATTTTCTACTATGCATGCATGCAATTAATTTGCTTGGTGTTCCACAGGGTTCGAATCTAGGTCCCTTGTTGTTTCTCATTTACATAAACGACCTTCCTAATGTTTCATCTATCATGTTTTTTATTTTGTTTGCTGATGATTCCAATATCTTTTATTCTCATGGTTCATTGGACACGTTATTTCAAATTGTGATTTCTGAGTTAACCCTTGTTGCAGACTGCCTTTGTGTTAACAAGATAACAATATTGATAAAACAAACTACATTCTCTTCAAATCTCATAGAAAAAGCTATCCCTCTGAGTGCCCTAATTTGTACATTGATGGTGTTCCTATTACTCAAGTTGAATCAACTAAATTCTTGGGTGTTTATGTAGACCAAAAACTTAACATGGAATGAGCATATAAGAAATATTTCATCAAAAATTGTTAAGAATATTGGAATTTTATCTCGTATTTCTTATCTGCTACCATCTTACACTCGTACTACTCTATACTACTCACTCATTTACCCCTACCTTTCTTACTGCAATATGGTATGGGCCTCAACTTATAAATCTCGGCTCCATAGCTTAACTATCCTGCAAAAACGCGCTGTCCGTTTCTTAGCAGGTGTTCCATACGGTTCTCACACTAAGCAACTATTTTCTGAGTTTGGATTATTAAGGGTTGAACAGATAAGGATCGCTCAAATCGGGGAATTTATGTATCGCTATGATCATGACTTGTTACCACTGGTATTGAAAGGCTTCTTTTGTCGTACTCCCAGCATCCATTCTTACAACACGAGAGGTTCGAATTCCTATCGTCGTGACCATAGCTCTGGTCGTGACTATGCTCACACTAATATTCGATCATTCTCTATCAAATCTACTGGTACCTTGGTGTGGAATAATATCCCTCTAGCTATTCGTTCTTCACCTAATCTCTTGATATTCAAAAAAAGCTACGCTCCCTCTTAGTTAATGAATTAATTGACTTAACTTAGTTGCATTTGTCTGTACTGCTATTTTAGTTAAGATTGTATATTCTTTTGTTAATGTCGTTTAATGGACTCTTCTTGTGTTTTTGTTTGATTAAGACTTATTCCAATCTAAGAATCGACTGGCTGTAATTTAGTGGGATCCATGATCCCTTCTGGACGCCATGTAACCAGTAGGCCTACATATCAAAATATTCATTGCCTCATTGTTTCATTGTTGTTGTTCTCTTCTTATTATTGGTTACATAAATAAATGACTGATTGAAATTAATGATTGATTATATTACACGATTTTGTCTATAATGCTATTTTAGCTAAGATTGTGGTAAATTAGATGATTTTGTCTGTAATGCTGTTTTAGTTAAGATTTTATATTCTTTTATTAATGTGATTTTTGATGGATCCGTCTTATTTTATTTGGTTTTGTTTGTTGTTTGTTTTTTGAGCCCAAGGCTTACTCTACTCTAAGTATCATTGACTGTCTTTCTTTCTCTATCTGTATTTTTTACATGTTTAGGTGTCCCTATCTATACGCATTCCGTCTGATGACTGTCTCCTAAGAGTCTAGCAACTGGAAAGCGATTTTCGTGTCCACTCTGGGCCTCCTTGTAGCCAGTACATGTCAAACCGTTGCCTTACTGTTTCACTGTTTGTTTTTTCTCTTCTGATGGTTACAGAAATAAATGATTGATTGATACCCTAACATTGATAGTAACACTAACATTAGTCTATAACTCCTGTTTCAAAACCTGTATCTGGTTGCGGTTTGACAACCTGTTTCATATTAAACGAATATGAAAACGTAAATATGGTGTGGAGACGATGTTTACTAAAGCTGAGAATACGCTGCTATCTGCGGTCCAAAGGAACAGTTCACACGTTCTGACAGAGCTTTTCCCACCTACTAACATACGCCAATATATAATGCGGCCCCGATCTCCATTTCCTCTCTGTCTGTCTGTCTGTCTCTGTCTGTCTGTCTGTCTCTCTATCTCTCTCTCTCTGATCTCTGTCTCTCTCTCTGTCTCTCTGTCTCTCTGTCTCTGTCTCTGTCTCTGTCTCTGTCTCTGTCTCTCTCTGTCTCTGTCTCTGTCTCTGTCTCTGTCTCTGTCTCTGTCTCTGTCTCTGTCTCTGTCTCTCTCTGTCTCTGTCTCTCTGTCTCTCTCTCTCTCTCTCTCTCTCTCTCTCTCTCTCTCTCTCTCTCTCTCTCTCTCTCTCTCTCTCTCTCTCTCTCTCTCTCTCTCTCTCTCTCTCTCTCTCTCTCTCTAGACACACACACGCCAACAAACAAACACACTGAAATATGCATGTGCATTAACCCTTTGATGAATGCACCATCAGAATATTATGCATCCGTAAAGATGTATAGCTCAACGAAGCAGACAGACTAATAATATCCATATCTAACTGGTTGGCTGTTCAAGGCTATTATATTATGTTAGCAGAAGTGACAGTGAGGTGCAGTGAGAGAGTGGCCAATGAAAGTTTTCGTGTACAAATGCATTTGTACACGATATATGTATGCAAAATAGGTGGTCTATGTGTCCGGAGTTCAGCTGTTGATCATGCGGCTGTGTGGCTGGTGCGAATGGATCGCCCTCTTATGACTCACCACAACTGACATCTGTAATGGAAAGCGCTGAAAAAATACGACAGGACGACCTTCCTACTGCGTCCATGATGTCCTGCTGCAAGAATTCACTGAACGATTCAATGACTTTAATCAGATTTTGCCAGCAGCCCAGCACTGCGACTTGTTGCTTCTCCTCATCTGGTGGAGAATAGAAACTGCGCCCATGGACTTCAGATGGAATTGGTGGCGTTGAAGAACGACGAACAACTCATAACGAAGTTCGTGGATTAAACCAATTTACTAAACATGTGGAAATTTACGGCATAGAATACCCTTAACTTCGAAAACTGACAAGAAATATCCTGATCGACTTCGGGAACACCTACGTGTGTGAGGCAGCCATAGAACGAGAATTCGTGACTTCAGGCTTTAATATTCGTAAATATTCGTGAATATTAGGGCACTTTTAATATTCGTAAATATTCGCTGATGAGGTCACTGTATTTGCTTTGTTTACAACTAATTTAAGACTACTAATTAAGAACATGTGTGACCAGAGACCCCGGCAACCTATAGAGCCAAGTTTTTGGGTGCCGAGGCGGGAGGACGCTCACACAACGTTTTTGGTAAGATTAATAGGCCTACAATAAAGAGTATCATTTTCGCGTTAAATTTTAATTGTGATTCATGCACATAGTGAGAGGCTGAGCGTCAAAGAAATGATAAACCTTGTGTATGATGTTACAGGCAGATCGAGGTCTCTCTCCTCTCTCTCTGTCTCTGTCTCTGTCTCTCTGTCTGTCTGTCTGTCTGTGTCTCTCTCTCGCGATCCCTGCACTCAGTAATTCTGTCTAATTTTGAGCTATGTGGGTTCCAATGATGCGGAATGAAACTCAGTTATAAAGTCATTGCCCTATTTCTGTAAAATTCGTCATTCATATTGGCGCCAAATACTTAGCTACGCCACACGATATAATGTAGGCCTATAGAATCATTTTACCCACCTTAGGTCTGTACTTGGATGAGTAACTGTAATATATAGCTGTTTTATGCATATTTTTGGCACTGATTTTTTTACAATTAATCCCAGATTTTGAAAAATAGTATTCTTAATATTCGTTGGCCAGTTTTAATATTCGTCAATATTCGTCAATTTATAAAAATCTTAATATTCGTAATATGCACATACTCGTTCTATGGAGGCAGCCTTCTCTCGGATGAAGTATTTGATAAAGTAGTACAGAACGCAATTGATGGACAACAACCTGGAATCTGGATTACGTTCAAAGATCTCCAGCGAGTCTCCAGACTTCTCACGCCTCTCGCCCAATGTCCAAGACCAAGGCAGCTATTAATTTGGAATATTGTTGTGCAGTTGTGGTCCTAAAATTACATTAGCTACACATTTGAGTAGGATTGAATGCAAGAAACAATGTCCAAGCATTCTTTCGGGACGCATAAAAAAATCACGTATCAAAAAATTGATCCTGTTTTTGTTGTAAAATTAATTTTCTGATGAAAAAAGTAGGCCTACTGAAGTTCGTGGAGAAGGAATGGACGTCAGTAAGCATATTTGTAATAGTAATCATGCCTATTTCTTGACGTCACCGCTGTTTATTATCTTATTTCTCAACACAATATACATGTATTTTTAAATGACCCAATAGCAGATATCTCGGCGACCGTTATGGGAATATGCGTCCGCGTTAACGAAAAGGGCGCGCATCCCGATCTATAGCGTCAATGTTAATCTGGTTGATATAATAATTACGCAATATACCACCAACCGGACGCGCAGTGGTAATGGTAACTGCAAATTGATATAGCGCCACTTCAACAGAGACTCAACAGTCCTAACACAATGAAACCACGATGGAACAAATGGTCTTCACGCGTTTGCGAAAAAGAGAAAAAGAGAGGCTGAGGAGCTCATCAACACTACTCTTTCCACTCTGTAGACAACCTGCTTCAATCGGGATTCAGGCAATTCTACTCCACGGAAACATCCGTCCTGAAAGTCTATGATGACTTTGTCCTTGCTGCTGACAAGGGACATGTGACAGCCTTAATACTTCTCTGCTGCTTTTGATTGCGTAGATCACTGTATCCTACTTAAAGTCTTGAAACAGTCTTTTGTCAACTTTGGCACAATCTTCAATTGGTCTCATATACCACTCTATTATAATCGCATTCAGGCAGTCCGGACCTGCTCCCTCATATTATCCATCGCTTCTGTGCTGTTTGGTATCCCACAAGGCTCTGTCCTTGGGCCTCTGCTGTTCACCCTCTATACCTCTGCACTGTCACACCTGATCCTCGTTCATACATTGGCTTCTTGTCAGCTTCAGACTGGCACTCTTCGTCAACAGAGTATACGTGCAGATCATGTGCCATCTTACTTATCTTCCATCGTCACACCGTGCAGCTCTGTTAAAGGCTTCGATCAGTCTGATGCAAAAGTATGTTGTTCCTCGTACACGTGTTGTGTTTGGCCGGCGTTCATTCATAGAACTTGCCGGTCCCTCCATCTGGAACTCTCTACCTTCTCATGTTCGCAACTCTCTTAGCGAGACTGTCTTTCGCTCTAAACTGAAAACTTATAACTCTTCCAGTCTACTTAATATGGCTCTTAATGGTTGCCCGACTTAAATGCTTACTTGTAAACTTCGTAAGAAGGGCATTATCAATTACAGTTGTATTGAATTGAATGTATTGAGAAGGAGTACTGGAGTTGAAAAATGACCAAAACATGGAAATCATTTATTCGAACCCATTTCTGCCAAATGTCTGGCGTCATTGTGCAGCGAGTGATGAGGCTATAAGGATCTGCCATCGTGTTGCACCAGTTCAATGTGTGATCATAGAAGAAGATATTGCATTTGCGTTTTGACGCGTGACGTTAATAAGAGTCTATGACTCGAACATAAATATTGCTATGACTGACTTCATAGCTTAATTGATCTTTTACTTGTGCTATGTGATAAGACTAATAATGAGAATTAGTCCTACAGGTGATGAAGGATCGCACTCGTGCATTCATCGAAGATAAATACGTCAAAGGCACACACTGACGCAGTGTGAAGTTTTACTACTAACTGATGGCGATAATTATAGTCTCATGTCCTTTGCCAACTGTCGGTGAAAAGCAGGACATTACATTTCAGACAGGTATACTGTCGATGAATCATAGCATCCAACTAAAAATAGTTGTAACAATTTAAAACAAATCAGAAACGGTTTCTACCGTGTGAGTGACTTACCCAAGTTCCGTTGCTCGTATACACACGTAGCCATCTGTATATAGCTCAATATTTAGTTTAAAACAAAGTAAGATTGGACGAACTTTACTTAATGAACAGGATATGTAGAAGCAGATAATTAAAAAAGAAAACCAAGACAAAAATATACGACACGGTGATACAATCTATATGGATCGGAATGTTGGAGAATGCGAAAGCAACCTGCGAAAAGAATTCTTACAGCTTAAATGAGTTGGCTGCGGAAGATCGCAGGTATTTCAAGACTACAGAAAAATAGAAACGATGACATATGACAATCATTATGTATCCAAACAAAGGCGTTCAACGAAGACTCCCATGTAAGGAAAGACCGATTAATCGGCCGGAAATCGGTTAGGGCCCCATTTTGCGGAAATCGGTGTTAATCGGAATCGGCGCATCCCAGGACTAATACCAAACAATAATATTTCTTTACCAAAAACAATTTCTTCTTTTATTAATGCAAAAATAGTAACCTGTTTTGGCTACATCCTACGGTAATATTTCATCTTAAATATTGAAAGTCCGTGTAAAATAGTAAAATTGTGAGTCGACGGTCATCAACATGGCGGACAGTCGGGTTTTTAGTTACAAACAGTGTATGCCTAGAACCAAACAAAAGTGAATACTTCCGATTAATCGGAATCGGAATCGGAAAAAGGCAGGCCAACTAATCGAAATCGGAAGTCGGCAAAAAATGCCAATCGGTCCCTCCATACTCCTATGGTTTGGACATGTAGAGAGAATGCCAGCTGACCGAATTCCACACAATGCACCACCTGCAAGATTCGAAGGAAAAAGAAGCAAAAGTAGGATGGCGCATGATCTGTAAGTGCTCTGTACAGTGCTCAGTGTACATGACTATTGCCAGACTGAGGGGAGTAAAGGACTTAACAGATAGATGGCCGCAGAGGCGTATAGCTAGGGGGCGGGCAGGGGTACATGTGTCCTCGGGCGCCAGAGGAAGGGGGTGCCAAAATGGGGGTTAGAATTAATAATTTTAGTCTTGATTTTGATGCTATTTAAACTAATTTATCCTAAATAAATTTATAAAACTTAATTTTGGCGCCCCAAAACCTCATTAGTTACAAACTAGTTGTCAGACATTATTTTGGCGCCCCACTGAGCACCAAGGGGCACCACATACTCATTACAAATGATATAAGCTTACCTAGGAAGGGGGCGATTGCAAGATTGTTAGGCTAGTCAGAATCAGAAAAGTCGTTTTCTCATAAAATCATGGATAAAATCAGCTCAAGTATATCCGTAATGTATTAAAAGTGGCATCTGGTTTTAATATATAAACAAATTAGGTAGGGCCTATAGTAATTTGTAACTTTCCTTTATGGGAAACTTTTAACCGGCTGGAACGAATAGCTGCATTCATAGCCAATGAGAGGGAGGGTGGGTATGCAGTATACCAACTCTTGTAGGAGAAGCATCTGTCTGATGTTAAGATAGCTGGGTCCGCCTTGACTCTAAACTTGACGCCCATGGCTGCATCGATGATCCCCAGTAAAAACTATACTATAGCCTAGGCATCATGGACACAGCGACCGCTGGATCGGACTGCTGCATCCCAGTGATTTGTAAATTTATTGGGCCAAGAGGTCAAAACTACACGCTAACTTTCAATAAGAGGCAGACTGACAGTATCAGTTAGAACTCAGCAGTTCAGCTATCTTGGATTTTAATTCTGCTGCTGTATAGTTTTGTTTGAATGCAAATACTTAATCACTATTTCATAAGAAAACAAGTCTGTTAGTTTTGCGATACGTAGACTAACATAGTACAGATCAACAACCTAGTGTTTAAATATTTTTTTATCGACAACAGAAATGTGTTATGATATTTGTTTGATAAATAAATTCATATATAATTTGAATTTATTGACTTTCAAAAACACAATGAACAGTCGGTATTTTTAATATTTTATTTCACTAAAATTAAAATTGCCATTCCGTGTATTTGGAAAATGTGAAATAAATTAAACAGGGAGGGACGAGGAGGGGCGCCAATTTCATAGTTTGTCCTCGGGCGCCAAATATCCTAGCTACGCCTCTAAATGGCCGAGGACAATGGATATAATTTATTCGCACACATTGCCGCCAAATTGGTGGCGTGAAAAACTGATGATGATGATGATGGTGATGATGATGATGATATATTTGTATATGCGTTTGAACATTTGAGGCTTTCTCGTTTATTACCACACAATCAATTTTAGTATATAGGTTTTGGAAGGTAATGTAAAGTAACTTAGGTAAACATAGCCAGTGAGCATTCGTATATTAGTCTGAAGATTCTGACAACTGAATCTAAGTCTGCATTAACCAGTAACCTACTGACCGCAGACATATACCAGTAATAGAAACAGCAAGTCATGGCAGATAGGATCGGAAAGAAGAGGACATGTAATAAGTTCCGATGAAAGAGTCATTACTGTAGTCCACCATCGACTTCTAAAGAGCGCCGGTCTACCGTCTCCATAGGCAGACCGCTTCAAGAATTTCATATCATTTGAGGAAGATAATAGATGGACCCCAGATGTTAGATTCCAGAATCTTCGGGAAGGTCCCGCCCTCACTTGAAGGAACTAGTCTATAGGTTAGTATCAGCAGGTAAGGTTTGACTGAAGCCACACCTATGGTATGGTTTCTTATGATGTCAATCTTGGAACTCAAGGTTGTTCGAACCAATCAAGAAGCACCTTTACTGAGGAGCTTCCGAATGACTTAGGATAAGTAAGTCCGTATAGAGAGAGAGTGAGGGGCAGACAGTCGAGAAGAGTCTAGTGAACAGTGACTTAGAAGAAACGCCAGCAGATTAGACTGAGCATTCTGTATTAGACTGTCATGTCTAGTGTTCAGTAGACACTAAGTATTATCCTTGAGAAGTCTAAAATAAGGGTTCTTGAAGTTGTTGCAATCATCTTAGCTATCGCATCATCGTCAGTGTCGCTAGAACAATCGTGTGCAATTGAACTGTTACTTGTCAAGAGACATTCGCAGAGAACGAAATAAAGAAATGTATACAGAAGAATCAGACTTATAATAGGTAGGCATAAGTTGACCCATCCGATACTATTATAAAGCGTGGTGCATTCAAAAACACTTAACTTCATATCTGAGCAATGTAAATGCTATCAACTTAAGAGAGCTTGGCTTTTAATTGGGACTTTGCCGGTGGACTCCACAGCATTAATTAATTAATTAATTAATTAATTAATTAATTAATTAATTAATTAATTAATTAATTAATTCATTCATTCATTCATTCATTCATTCATTCATTCATTCATTCATACTAAGAGCTTGTATAGCGGCCTTTTAAGGAACCTACTCAGAAGCGCTCCCAGTCCAGCCACGACTAAAGAGAAGCTATACTTAAGTGAGCATGAAGTCTCTACCCGAGACCTCCATTTGGTCACTTCATCCATACACTTCGATTCTCGATCGATCGTGAATGCTTAATAACAGAACGACTCTACTTAAAGGTAAAATCGGCTTATCAGTTAACTGGAGTTACGTCACTAGCAGACTCTCATGCGTACCTAATTTCGAAATCGATCAGTTGAACTCTACGACCCGGAACAACAGGTACAATTCTAATATTTTCGGTATGTTGTGGTGCAAGTCCAAACGAGTCAAGAAAACAAACCAGGAAGGTCGTCTATGCGCATTAGGCCTATTTCTGCTCTTGCGAAACTAAAGATCCGTGTTGACAAGACCTTAACCAAAACTTTTCTTATTTGGGTCCATGGGATCATGGATCAGTCATGCACTCCTATATATTAGCCTAATTAGGCTAATCTAGAGAAGTCATTGTCTGTTACTGTCAATCTACTCCCGCACATGTATGACTAACCCGGTGGTGTTATCCATCCATCCATCCATCCATCCATCCATCCATCCATCCATCCATCCATCCATCCATCCATCCATCCATCCATCCATCCATCCATCCATCCATCCATCCATCCATCCATCCATCCATCCATCCATCCATCCATCCATCCATCCATCCATCCATCCATCCATCCATCCATCCATCCATCCATCCATCCATCCATCCATCCATCCATCCATCCATCCATCCATCCATCCATCCATCCATCCATCCATCCATCCATCCATCCATCCATCTTTAGATCAGTCCACAAGACAGCCTATGGTGTTTATGCAATTTGAAAGGAATAAGTTCTAAGTTGAGAACGAAATGACACAAGCGACAGAGCACAGCGCACAGACACAGGCAGATAGTTCCAAAAAGTAGACCCAGCAATTGAAAAAGATCGTTCACAAAGAACAGTTCTTGATTGAGTACGTATGACTAGACAAAGACAATCAGATGACCTCGTTGAATAACGATAAGTCTGTGTATAGAAAGACCTGATTTTTTAAGTATTGTGGCTACCCAGAGTTCACAGTTTTATAAACTACGAGCCCCAATATGAAACTATCTCTTTGCTAATCAGGAAGCCAATGCAAGGATTTAAGCACAGAGGTTTTATGTTCATATTTGAATATAAAAATTATTAGTTATGATCTGGCCAAAGGGTTCTGAACTCCTCCCTGTTTCAGCATGTTTGACTAATTGACTTCTTGATAGCAGTAAGGAGTGTCATGGATTTATGCACGAAGTTTCCTACGATCCATACATGACATTATATGTCATCTAATTGCGGTCTGCAGTATCTGCGTTCTGCCATCCAACCCTCTTCTTTTACCCTGGATCGGAAATAGCACAAGAGAATCTGCGACGGAATTGATTTCAAAAGACTAACACCGGAATTTAACCATATTCCACTGCAATCAAAACCAAACCATCCAATCAAAACTCAACCGTCTATTAATAGGTCTTCAAACTGTGGCAAGTAAATATTTTGACACATGTAAATACAGTAAATAGCCTCCTTAACCAAACAGATGTCAACCGATTGAAGTCGAACACAAGTCGTCTAACATAACTTATCGTAAAATTACCCAACCCAATCTAACCCAAACCGAATCTAACCTGACTTATCAGTGGAAGCTAAAACCGAAATAACATTATCTCTGAGACCAATAAAATTATAGTCAAATGAGACCCAAAGACCGTTCATTGTGCTATTAATCATACTTGCACTCTCCTCTGCTACTGTTTACTGACGACTGAACACCGAACTCCTCAAGCTATCCTATCCTGACTCTACTCCTGCGCCACCACACGACTAATTGCCACCGTAGGCACGCTGTCTCAGTCTCTCATCGATTTGACCATCCCGGATTCTGACCTGGCACCGGAACGGACAAAGCAACATTGCTAATGAGGATTGAGGACTTGATTTCATGTAGCGCTAGTTAATAAACTGGTCTCCCTGACGCGACTTTCGTGTTGGGCTGAGATATTTTGAAGATTTACATTACATTACATTACATTACATTACATTACATAAGCCATCGCTGGTCTATTGAGGAAGATGATCTCAATCAGCCGAGCAGACTTCCTTCTCGGGCCAGATGAAAGCCCGAAAAGCAAGAAGGCAGACTTTGTAATCAGTTACAAGTGACAGTGAAATCAAAAACTGCATACCATGTGCGAAATAATTATCCAGGGAGGTCTTTGGAGAGTTGAATAAATAGGTTCTGCAGAGAAGCTAGTCTGCTCGGTTCCATCGAAGCCTAACGTACTCCAGCCCAATGTCCGCGTCTGGACAGCCTAGCGCCGCCATTTCACTGAATTAGACATTAACCGAAATGTCTTCTTATAATCCGACGAATCCTCAAAATGTTTGTTTAGCCACAGAATTGGACTCAGTAGAAGACTTCATCATCATCATCATCATCACCACCACCAGCAACATCAGCTGCAGCAAGTATTCTGGCTCTGCGTTTCATTATGGTAAAACTGTTCTCATAGCAGATAGCTAGACATATTGGCCACCGTTAACCACCCAGCCTCCGCATCATCAGCTGCCCTGCTTCATCTTGCACAGCCTCACCCGCTGCAGCAGAGGCAACACGCCCAGAGCCGGTGACCGGCCGACAACATCTAGGATAACGGTGTAGCACCAGAAGGCAGAGACAGAGAGAGAAGGGTGGACACAGAGACATCAACAGACAGACAGAGAGACAGAGAGACAGAGATATGTTGATGAAGCTGCGGCCGAGGCTGCTGCTTATTTGGGGGCTGGCGGTCAGAGTGACGAATCATGCGCATGGCCTGTTTGTTTATAATTTGAGTTGTCTGTGTCCCTTTGTCTCTCTGTGAGTGGGTTGTCTGTGTCTCTGCAAATCGCATGTCCTTGGATCTGGTTCGGTCTCGTCGGCTGTAATTGGATGTCTGCTGCTGAAACGTCATTAAAGTCAGACCCTGAGGGTAAAGAGCACAGCATTATCTTGTGAAAGGTCCGTTCCATTTAACTGAGATCGTATGAATCACAGACAGATTATTGTACATGTCAAGAGTTATTTAATAAGAATCCTTGTTCAAATATATGAACGGTTCCTGCTATTATCAGATGGAGATACGACCCTCAAACACAATTCGACATCAAGACTTTTATTCATTTTTTTAAATCCTTCAATAGTATTGACATAATTGCCCTATCTACTGTAACAGAAGCAGGCCAGGCCCACATTTTGGCTGGGTAGCCGTAGACAACTGCAGGGTATCGACTTTCCTCAACTTACCCTGCTCTTTCCTCACATAACCTTTTCCCTCACAGTTCGTGATCTGGGACTTTCTCTTGACTCCGAGCTTACTTTATCTCAACATGTGAACTCAATTGCACGGAGTTGTTATTATCAGCTTCGTCAGCTTCGAGTGGTCTCTCGCTCTCTCTCTCATGATGCAGTTGTGGTCCTTGTTCATGCCTTTGTTACTAGTCGAATGTCAATGACCACTGTTCCTCACTACTTGCTGGCCTTCCCCTTGGTGTTTTGGGGCGACTAGATCGAGTTCTACGCTCGGCTGCTCGGCTTATTGGACGGCTTCCTAAGTACTCTCCTGTCTCTGCATACATGCGTGATGTGTTGCATTGGCTGCCTGTGTCTCAGCGTATCTCATAATTATCGCATTGCTGCTCTTGTTTCTCGTTGTGTTCTTGGCTGCGCTCCATCTTACTTGTGTGATCTTTGCCGCCCAGTGTCTGATGTTCCAGCGCGTCGGGTGCTTCGCTCTGCGACGAGGGGTGAGTTTCTTGTTCCACGGACTCGCTTGGCTATTAGGCAGCGCCGTGCTTTCTCGGTTGTTGGCCCTTCCATCTGGAATGACCTACCACTTAAGCTCCGTTTTTACTTGTAAGCCATCTGACAGGGTTCTACAAGTCCCTCAAGTCTTTTTTTTTTAGTCGTGGCTGGGCCGGGAGCGCTCCTGAGTAGTTTCTTGAAGGGGCGCTATATAAATGCTCTGAATGAATGAATGAATGAATCTGCGCAGGATAACGGTCCAGAATTTGCAGAGTGATGCAGTTATTAATTATTATGGGAGAGGCATAATTAGAGTGATTACAGGGCATCGCTGATTATGGGATATATGACTGCATAGACAATTACACTGAATAGACAATGTAAATGAGGCCATACATGTAACATCGCTTGAAATAACACGGCTTTGACAAGACCGAGGACAAGGGAAAACATTTATTCGTACGCACCGCTGCCTGGCGTCAGTAATTGATGACGATGCTGGGTGTTTAGTTGCTGTTAAACGACGCGCTTGGGACTGGCACTGCCAGGGTACGACCAGTGACGGAGTTAAGCTGATGGGAATGAATTGCATGAAACCTAAAAAGGTGGGAAAACTACCACCTGTGTCTGCATGGTGTTTGAAACACTTGATCCGCTAAGTCTGGATGAGAAGATTCTATCGCATGATAAGGACGTCATCTTTTCGTTATCTTGCATCGTCATAGCCATAGAACGAGTATGCGCAATTGCGCATATTACGAATATTAAGATTTTTAGAAATTGACGAATATTGACGATTATTAAATCTGGCCAACGAATATTAAGAATATTAAATTTTTAGTTCTTTTAATTCCTAATTCTACAAAATCCAGGATTAATTGTAAAAAATCAGTGCCAAAAATAAGATCATATTACAGTTACTCAGCCAAATAGCCTACAGACCTAAAGTGGATAAAATTATACTTTACATTATATCGAGTGGCGTATTGCTAGGTATTTGGCGCCAATACCAGCAATTTCAAACGCATTATAGGCCAACCGCCAACGACTTTATGGCAGTTCCATTCTCTTGTAAGTGACGTACATAGCAGTCAAATGACCTGATCTGAACCCTTGTTGCATGGAGTATAGGCCTATAGAATATTATTTTTTAATGAGGTGTCTATTAAAACCTTTCACACATGATTTGTTTTCAAATATTTTGGTGAAGACAGAAAGAACTGAGATTGGTCTGTAATTGGTTAGGTCCTCCATTTTCCTTGTTTGAAGATAGGCACAATTCTGCCTGTAACTTCACTGGGTTGTTGAAACTACTGAAATTAGATTGATTGTTTAAAAAAATTCATCTGGATCAACATAGGCCTATGTCTTTATTGTTAACTAGATGTCTAATTTTCTTCCTTATCTAAATAGAAATTAAGTTTTAGATTGTTACGGTCGTATTTTGTTGCCATGGTCTTCGATGTCAGCCCTTCAACATAGTTAATAAGAAATTCAGTATTATCCTCAATACTTCCAAATGGGAATAGTTTATAATTATTTGCAAAGTCAGGGTGAGGAGTTGTATATCGCGTCACCTGTTACAGTAGTCTGCATACAACGAGATACTCGATCACGTTATTGGTAGGCTATTTAACCCTCATCTGAACAAGGGAGGGTCTGGCCAGATCCCCTGCATATATTTTTGCACAACTTTTTAAACATTAAATTTTCTCAAATTGGTTATATGACTTTGTTGCTATATTGTTGAACAACAATGAGCAATTGAGCATATCTAAACGACCAAAAAGACTGAGTAGGCTAACGGTTCTCTGGATGCACTGAAGGAAATACTGGCTGAGACTAAAGAATTAAGAGCAACTTTCACATGTTTCTGATGGTGAAGACAACATCGAAATTGACGATAGGCCTAATGATAAACAAGATGATGAGACTGTTCCTGATAGTGATGATACCGCTGACGAAACTGTTGATACTGATGAAAAGTTGTAAAAAAATTTGCAGAATCATTCAAAGGATCCGGCTGCAATATTACTATGGACAACTACCGGTATTTAACCAGTGCACCATTGACCAAAACGTTGCTTCAAGACAATCTCACCTTGGTTGGCACTATGAAAAAAAAATAAATAAATAAATAAATAAATAAGAAAATCCAGCGGATTTTATGCGATCAAAAAACGCCAAGTTGAGTCATTTGGTTTCGATGGACATCTAACGTCAGTGTCCTATGTAATAATAATAATCTTTTCTTTATTGAAGCGCCTGACAAACGCACTGCGCTGTACATTTACAAGTTATGCAATTTAAATCTTAACTACTAACAGAACAGACAGCCTGCAATACAACGGCGCTAATAGCAGCCTACAAAGCATATCCGCCCAACGGGGGCTCGAACTCGGTACCTCTCGCTCTCTGTGCCAGATGTTATCCAATGCGCTATCGTCCAGAAGTGATCTGAGATCTAAGCTATCGACTTAAACCTCGGGCTACCAAGGGGGTGGTTACCAGAGGTAACCCGATATACCCGAGGTAAGAGAGGGGGGTGGATATCTCCCCTTAGTTTTTCAACTATAGCGTATTCATTTTTCTTCCTAGAAGAGAAACAAATACACCATTCTTTAGAGGGAATGCATGCAGGGCTACATTTGCTTGCTTACTTATTTGTCTTTTGAACACTGGAAGTGATAAAAATAAATAAAAATACGCGTCATATGTGTGAAAATGGCTGAATGTAACATACCAACGTAAACCGATATTCCTACATAAATTTTGTCAACAGCTACAGATTTAGAACTTATATTAGCTTATACAGATACTGAAGATGAAGTGAGAAGCCAGTTTACAGGAAGCATTATCACAAAATAACGAGAGTAACTAGCAATAACTGCAAGGACCACCGACATATTAGACTGTCGTGAACAACAACGTGAAGTCTTGTTTCATGTTGCTATGTACAACTAAACAGACTATGGACTATAGTTTGTATAGGCTATTGTTACAAATTATGTTTAAAATGTTCTTGGATACATAGATCAGTTTAAAAACACACATAATCTTTGATGCTTTTCCTTGCAGCAAAGACCCTATTTCTGACACCTCTGCATGCGTTGACGAACGTTACAAAGATAGGACGATTAGCATCCTTTCCCAGGCGTTGGATTCGATAAGCATGTGATATGTCAGATTCGTTTATCAATGAGTCACATAGCCTAATGTCATCTCCTAATGATAGTCACCCCTAGGGAGTTGATGGCTGAGTATCGAAGCCGTGTCCTTCTGAGTTTCGGTTTATCATTCAAACATCTCCCTCCCCAGATAGATAGTAGGCCTACCTATGTTCAGAGTCGCGTGTCATGT
Source organism: Aporrectodea caliginosa (assembly GCA_020284085.1). NCBI lineage: Eukaryota > Metazoa > Annelida > Clitellata > Crassiclitellata > Lumbricidae > Aporrectodea > Aporrectodea caliginosa. The sequence continues at coordinate 179,920 of JACEVL010001319.1, read as the reverse complement.
CATTATCGGACTTTATGGCTTATGTCTCCACCCTGCTCAGTTGTCATGTGTTCCTATATTGCTGTTTTGTCATTAGCAGTGAACAGTGTCTAACTGAATAGGGTGGTCGTTTCTCGGAATTAAGAAGCCCTCTCCAAATGTGCCTGCATGGGACTATAGGCTTACTCGCCGAGCTGATAGACGTGTGGCACGGTAATAAATGCATTACTTACTCTGATTAGTCAAAGGTAGGCCTACTTACCGATTGCAATCAGGTCAGGTTGAAGGCAGTGGCTGCTGGCTTGCATGCAGGCAGGCAATTGGCTCGATCCTTGCTCTCCCCGTATTAAAGGCTTATGGTTGGAGGTGTCAGAGTCGGTCCGCGGGCCAAATCTGGCCCGCCGACAGTGTTTTTCTTTGCCTAAATACTACACAATTTGAGAATAAAAGTTAAAATTTATAATTTTTAACGCTAAATGAGTGTTTGTGGTGTTCGTGGCTGATAATGAAGATCAAAATAAAGATTTTTTAAAGCCTTAGGCCTATATTTGACTGTTTGTATGCTAAAAAAGGCAGATTTTGTTTTGGAAAACTTTTCTGCAGGGGACGGGCTCACCGATCTCCCTCCCAGATCCCAACCCTCTTTTGCTCAGGCGCCTTCGGCACCGTGGCCCGCCACTTGCTGTAAAATATTGCCACTGACCTGGACAGCACCCTTACCTTTTCTGAACATATTGCTAATCTTACACGTTCTTCTTACTTCCACCTGAGGCGACTTAGAGCAATTCGACGCTCTGTCTCCTCCTCTGTCTTTACCTCTATTGTCCATGCCTTCGTCTGCTCTCGGATTGATTACTGTAATTCTCTCTTGGTTGGTCTCCCAAAGGTTCGTCTCTCTCCTCTTCAGTCTGTTCTAAATTCTGCGGCCAGACTAATAGCTCGACTTCCTCGCTCATCCCACATATCTGCTTTCATGTTTGACCACCCTCATTGGCTCCCTCTTATTGCTCGTGCTCAGCTCAAGATACTTTCTTTAATCTACCGGTCGTGTACTGGCCAAGCTCCCAAGTATCTGTGTGACCTTATCCGGCTGCCGGCTTCGGCTACTTCTCTTCGCCCGCTACGCTCATTAAACCGGCATGATCTCTTTGTCCTGCGAGCGAGAACTTCTATGGCTAAAACGCGAGCCTTTGCCTTCATTGGCCCTGCACTATGGAACCAGCTTCCTCCTTTCACTCGTTCTTGTTTATTAACTGGTGGGCCAAGTGCCTCTTTTCGTTGTCTCAAGACTTCTTTCTTTTCTCTGGGTCTTTCGCACTGGGAGCGCCTCTGATTGGTGTGCACTGTGAGAGGCGCTATACAAATTGATAGATACAATACAATACAATACAATACTGACCCACCATTAAAAGAGGATTGACACCTACACTCTTGGATGAGGCGATTCACATAGCAAGAGGTTGAGCAATGAAGTCGACTTACTGGTCTCTCACAAGAATTCCTTTGTGAAGCAGTGGTCCAAGAGAACCGTTCGAGCGGATTGTCATGCAACCTTGGACCAGATCGATCTGCCGACCAAGCCTTCGTCTTACTAAATGATGTCATCTGTCGTGACCTCACCAAAGCCGACTTTCCCTCTGCAAAGGAGCTAACTGGACTTGTCGGGTCGGGTGGTGTTTACCAATAGGCAAGAGGGGTGAGAGAACGATCTCCCACCGTTGACAGAAGTGGGGGTTTAATGTTAAATTTGGACTAGGGTTGTTTATTTCCGATAATTTTTATACAATCGATCGAGAGTGGGGTCTGTTCTTGCATTCCGTGCAGCGTGCTACATTGGAGGCTCATTCGGATGTCATCCAATCGTCTGCGCCTCGATCAACGCTTCCAAAACGCAATTTATATGGCAGCAGCTGAAAAAAGTGATCCTCAGGCCATATCTGCTGACTTCCCTTAATATTACTTTGTCTTCTCGACGTCTGTCCGCAATCTACGGGTTGTTCTTGATCAGGAACGTACCTCCTCTGAACACCTAAATCTTTTATGCCGTGCTTGTTTTTTTCAGTTGCGGCAATCGAGGAGCACAGTTCCAAAACTCACTCAGTTTATTTTTTTAATTTTATGTAGTTATCTCTGCCACATTATTCTTTATATGCAAATCTATAATATACATTATCAAACTATCAAACGGTGCCAAAACTCACTCTGAACATGAAAGTGCAAGTGGCAAAAGTTATAATGAAGAACTGCAGACACTTAATTAGGACAGTCTTTTCACCTTATAATGTATACAAATGAAGCATTATAAGACTAATAAATCGGCTGCGAGGTTGAATTTTCTGCATTGTTTGGGTAGCTTGAAGGTAGGTACATTTGACATATAGGCCTATACAAATAATAGTGAAAGTGAAACAGACAGATATATAGTAAAGACTGAATATACAGACTAAAAAAACTATAAGAAATGTTGTTCCTCGTTTTTCTCAACATAAATCTCGGTGGACTGAATGAGTTTCGGAATTGTGCTCCTCAATTGCGTGCGGGTCATTTCCCGTTCACTTTCACCAAATGCTGCACTTGCTGTTGTTCATGCTTTTGTTTGTAGTAGGATTGACTACTGTGGCAGTGCCATCTATGCTGGCCTCCCCTTGTGGCGCATTGCTCAGGTTGAGCGCGTGCTTCTTGCAGCTGCTAGAGGCTTGTTGGTGGTTTATCTAAATTTGACCATATCTCGCATTAGGCTATATGCGTGACGTACTCCACTGGCTTCCTGTTTCTAAGCGCATTCAATTTAGGATTTCGGTCTGGGTCTGGCGGTGCCAGTTCAGGCTACTTGCGCGAGTTCTGTTGCCCTACCTCAGCTTTAGATGCCCGCAGAAATCTTCGTTCTGCATCTCGTGGCGAACTTGCTGTTCCCTTTGCGCGCACTTCAAAGATGCAACTTCGTGTCTTCTCAGTGGTTGGGCCGACCATGTTTAATAATCTTCCTTCAGATCTGCGTGTTCTTCTAGCTGGAGACTCTGCATACACCTTTTACAAGAATTTTAAAACTTTATCGTCGGAGTTTGGCTGGGAGCGCCTCAGAGTAGGTTATTTAACTTATCTTGGAGGGGCGCAATATAAGTCCTCTGAATGAATGAATTCCAGGTGGGGGTTAGACGCCACTGGTCGGGTCCCCCAAGACATCTCAATGGTGTGACTCTAATCCCAAAGACGAGGGGCAATTGCTTTGCATGGGACGCAAATGCAATTTACACCTTGCACAATCATATCGTCGCAGAAACAGAAACGGCCTCAATCGAGAGTGCACCAAAACCAAGCCACACCAGGTCAACATCAAGAAGATCGGAGAGGAGATAGAGAGACAGAGAGAGACAGAAACAGAGAGACAGAAACAGAGAACAGACAGAGAGTGAGTGTGTGTGAGAGAGACAGACAGACAGACACAGTGAGTGAGTGAATGACAGAGAGAGACAGACAGACAGAACAGAGAGAGAGAGAGAGAGAGAGAGAGAGAGAGAGAGAGAGAGAGAGAGAGAGAGAGAGAGAGAGAGAGAGAGACGACAGACAGACAGACAGACAGACAGAGAGACAGAGTGAGTGACAGTGAGAAACAAAGAGAAACAGATAGACAGAGAGAGGAGAGATACAGGGCAGAGAGAGGATGGAGATGAAAGAGAACTAGAGGAGAGGAGAGACAGAGAAATAATGAGACAATTAACCTACGGCTGATAAGCAAATTAAAAAGTAGAGAACGTATAATGACACAAGTGACCGAGAAGAACAAAGGCAGAGAATTTCCAATATGTTGGTCCTGCAAATCAGAACGCTTGACTAGAACCAGAACTAATAAATCAAAATGAAATTATGAACAGATGACCTCTGTGCTTAAGAGTCTTTGCATTGGTTTAAGTCAGAAATCTCTTTCAAAATGGAACTTGTTGTGCACTTGGAAAATGTTTCACAAAACAAGAACCCGTTTCGAATTTTAAAGTCTATTTACAATAAGTAAATATTTACAAGCACTCTTCTAGTACTATTAAACGTTCATAGTAAGTCCAGTTTAAAATCGGTGACTTGCTTCCTTTTGCCATGGCAGGGCAGTACAGCCTCAGATGTTTGTTAGTTGAATCATGTAGCGATGAAAAAACACACAACTCAGAGAAACAACCGTGAGTGCGTGGAACAACCAGATATTGCATTCGATAAATGGATGCTCTGAATTTTCTAATGGAGTGGTTTATACCGTGTAAACGGGAATGGGTCCAGCTGAGTTAAGCCCTGTGGAAATGCACAGTTCAAGACAGATGCCATAGAAGTGATTGCCTACTATATTGCTCGCATGAAGGAGTAGCGATAGGTCGGCTAATTTCAATGTACTGTGAAATGCAAGGTAGACTTTAAACCTAATTCTTTGCTCAATAAACAGCTATTGTAACGAGTGCAATTTTGGTGCAATATGTTTGTACCTAGGGCTCTTCCCAGACTATATGCAGTATGTGCAATTTAGCACTACGAATGAGAAGCGAGTTGCAGTAGTCAAGACAGTAAGTATTATTACGATTGCGAATGAGACTAAAACAGTGTGTGGCATGTACGATATGATTTTATGAACATCGAGTGTAAACTGATTTGCAAATGTTTTAACACATGGCCAGTCAAAAGTTATGTGTGTACATTTACTCAATCCACTGAACTAATCAGGAGTCAGTAAAATATGTGGAGTCGTTGACTTGTGCCAAAGAGAAGAATTTCAGTCTTAGAAGGATTGAGAAGCTTGTTACTGGCCATCCAAGATACCAAACAGAGGCAAGTAGCTGGAGAACTGAATTAGATGAGTAGCTATTGAATGAAAGTAATAGCTCGTATTGTTGACATACAAATTAATGGTAGAGAACTTTCATTGAGCAGCAAGCAGAGTGGAGTTGTAAACAGCAGCATTAATCGATTACTATTGCTGTGGCCTTTCACCAAAAACAGTGCTTGGCTATAATTGGGGTTCTCAGTGACTGGTCCTATGCTATGGAATTCAATCCCCAGTTTTCTATATTATCTGTTCTATAATGTAATACAGAACTAAACTTAAAACTCAACCAGTTTTCAGCTCCGAATTATCAGATTTCAACCAGACTTCACCGATAGATTTTGACTTTGCTTGAAGTGGCCACTGATTGATATGCATTGTGAAGTCATTAGAGTTTTGTGTTTCCAGCTTTTGCCATGCATTGTGAGGAATGGTCAGCATGATGGACTCTGACTTAGCAGTATGGCCCTAACCAAGGAATCTATATTTACAGGAATGGTTACTCGTGACAATAATTGTATGTTAAATTTATCCACAGATGTCGCCCCACTTCAAATTTTGTTTCTGGTATTAAATATGGTGTTTTAAATCTCCACAAACAAATTCCTCGTTGAAATGACTCGAAAATATAATAAACTGAATGAGTTTGTTATATAAACAAGATGCAACATCTTTGCTGACCCCATTTATCACCCAAAAACTATTCACATGGCATTGTATAAGGAGTTTCCAGTCCTGTGTATAATAGGTACTTGGGCTCTAACTAAAGAGTAAATGGACTGATGCACCAAACTCAAAGCCCACTTTTCCATCCTATGGAAAAATTATAATGTTGTAAATTAATGAAAAGATTGCATATTTTCAGACGACAACTGTTGATAACCTTCAAGCATTCATTAAGTTCAACTTCCACACAACTTATCACAAGAATACAGATTTTTTACATCAACCTACCAGTTTGCACCTGTTAACAATTATTGTGGTAGTACCAACACCTATTACAGAAAATAAATTAGGACAAAATGCTCCAGTATGCTCAAAACATTGAACAGTCAGCAATTACTGTTGCAGCGACCAAGTGCTTTCATTCATTAAAAGAAATTATGAGTACTTTGTGAACACATTAACGATGAGCTGCATTGGTTTCGCATTTAGTTCACTCTTGTCGTCAAAGTGTCACCGAACTATTTACAAAGGAAAGTAACAGAAGGACACAAATGAAGTAAGTTCAGTCAATCATTTCTTGGGAAACATTTTCATGAAGATGACCATCCAGATGAACGTTGCGATGACGACGAGCAGCATGATCCAGATCCACCAGTTGCACGCCTTCTGGACGTGAACGTCCAGTCGAGCGCTCTCCACTTTCAGCTTCCCAAAATTTGTGTCAGCCAGGCGCGTCGAGTCGGCTAGTTTCTAGAACAGGCAAACATCAATCACGCAATATCAACAATCATTTCCATTTAATCTATTTAATGACTTAACTGATCTAACTGTTACAAATGGAGAATAAAAGCTTAATCCAGAGAATATACATTGAGTCAAGTGATATTCAAGCCCAGTCTGTTGACCAGCAACTACCTATTAACTCCTCAAAGGTCACTGAGCCTGGCCAGTATCTAAAAGAGTGTTACGTGCAATTCCTTGTAGTAGGCTGTCATGGTTAAATGACAAAACAATTGATGAGGTTCATCAGTTTGAGGAGCATAACTCTGCTATATCAGAGATTAAGACTAAATAAAGGTAAATATAAAATCATTAATTTGACAAGGGGTATCACAAAGCACCCAATCTCAATCTTGAGACCTCTATAGGTGGCTATAAGGATCCATTCATTCTGCGAACAGTTCCACATAGAGTGTTACAATGTTCTCTAGGTGACAGCACTCATAAAACAATCAAGATTCTTACATCTATAGGTAAGACAATGATAATCAATTTGTCATAATTATTAAGTGGGCTGTATGATCTATCCCATCAGCTGCTGACTGTCAACACAAGTCCAAACAAGACGACTTGCCTTCAATACAAAACGACGAATAGCTAGAAAACACCAAACTATGAGAAAATATGTTCCAAAGTCTACCAGAAACACCAGCATCTAGATTCACGCATAGATTGCATGACAATAAACTACACAAAGAACTGAATTCACTAGAACTAGAAACACACCGGAGAAATGCCTCGGACCCATCATAAGCATCTATCGGTGAAACACGTGAGATGTAACGTAATATAATGTAATGTAGCAAGACATTTATAAAGCGCCACTTAAGAGTCTCTCAAGAGGCGCTCAACACGTGGCCATCAAACAGCTAAAAAAGAGATGATGTTCTATATATATATAATATGCTGCCATTTAGGGCTTTGTAATTGCTCTGGCCAGAGTGAGTTTACGTTAGGTATTTTCTGGCTGTGTTCTAAGAGTTAGGCAAACTGACTGTGGCTTCCAAATGTTCAAGATACATGCCCAAGGTCTGCTGATTGCCTGTAGACTGGATCTCTTCCAGTCAAATTGGTTCAAGTGTGCCATCGACTGAGACCCTGGAAGTCATTGTTCGATCAGTCAATCAGCCATACCTCTATACATCAATCAAATCAACCACAGCTCCATTCATCAATCAATCAGCCATACCTACAGTGCCTTTGTGAGTTACTTAAAATGTGCTATATTAATTGTTCTCAAACAGACCTCTTTGTCATCTCGAACAACTCTGCCGGCCGCCTTGACGTTTTCCTTGAGGTTGCGTGCCAGTTCGACCATCTCCTCGGCCAGCTTCTCCTGCATCTGGTTGTGATGTCGAAGCAATGTATCGACGTCTGCTTCCTCTCGACTGGACACCATCTCTCCACCGGCGCCTCCGACGGTCCTTCGCAGTCTCAGCCCAGCGTCAACATCTGCATCACCTGCAAAGATTCCATCATGTTCTTGAGCAATTCAGACACGACTTAACTGAATACCGAATCAACTCCGCCACTACACTACATGTTAGTGCCAGTTCCAAGCCAGGAGAAAGGAGGAGGGCGACACTAAGCATCTTTCTTATGACAGTGTCGTTAAACAGCAACTAACCAACCTTTACCTAAATGCAAGTAGTCCTTGTTTATTGGCTGTTCAAAGAGTCAAGGCCAAGCACAAATTAAATTCAATGTCAGGAATTAATTCAGTTTGGACCACATTACAACATCACAGCCTACACTTCTTCTCCTTAACCTCTCTCAATCGGTATATTCATTCATCCATAAGAGATTTATATAGCGCCCCTTCAAGAATATCTACTCAGAGGCACTCCCAACACAAACCCAGGTAAACAGAAGTCTTGAGGTTAGAGTAAAACGTGGCCGAATGGGATCTGGGCACTAGGCGTAATGCCACAGGGAACCCATTCCTAATTGCAGGAGCCAGACATAGAAAATCAGGATACACACAGGAGAGTCTCTCTCTCTCTCATGAGGCACATAAGAACAAAAGACAACATATTGGATTCGTCCAGTGACAACTCTAAATTTCATGCATGTTGCTTTTTGGGTTTAAAACCAGGACAGAGTTTAAATACAAGCACTTAGCACAAGTCATGTTTGGCCACACAAAACAATTCATTGTTTTTAATACAAAATTTTTCATGCTTACAAAGTCACAGAAAAATGCGAATCTGAGGTGCGGTTAGTCAGTCGCCAAGGGAAGAGCAATTAGATATCCAGATGTTTGAAAACCAATGGGGAATAGTGAGTTTCTTAAAGGAAGGGATAGACAGACATTGCTAGGTGATTCCATTCCTTGGGGGCAGCGACATGGAATGCTATGTACATCAAGGCTCAACCAAATGACCCACATCCAAAGATCTCAGTCTGCGGGGAGGGACGTACGGAGATAATAATGGCTGAAAGTAGGTAGGAGTTCCCATTGTCAGGATTTTACAGATCAAACATATATTTATACCCTACATGGGTAAGTTTCACTACAACAGAATTCGTAGGTATGTAAACCAGCAGAAAATAAATTCCAATCTCATGAGATATCAGAACTGTGTCCAACTAACCAGCATCATTTGCACATTCTTAAAATCAAGGCGAATCAGTGTAAAATCAATGTCTACTGAGCTGTGTATGCTTTTCTTAAACGTTTTTCACTTTAGTCACTTTTAATTTATAAATATAATAATTGTCAGTCATCTGAAGAAAGTGAAAATTATGCTGACAATTGTTGAGCGCCTACTTCCAAGCAACTCTTCCCTCACGTCCTTCTGGTACTTGGCCTTCGTCTGAATGTGAAGGTCACGGCTGCCGGAGCTTGTCGAATTCGTCATCTTTGATGGCACCAGTAAGTCAATCGCCAGCGACTTTTCACTTGATGTTGGCTGTAGAAACACGGTCAAAACATTCTCAAATGGCTGTAGAAACATTGTCAAATGGCTGTAGAAACAATGTCAAAAATGCTGTCAAATGACTTTAGAAACATTGTCAATTAAAAACAAGCCAGGACTTAGTGAGCCTTTCAACTCATATGTCTACACTTCAATTGCCTGTAATGACCGAATGCTCAGCTTTGCTGATTCTGCCAAACATGATGTTACCAGTACATGCATCTTTGGTCTCGACCATTTCAAACTCTGCATCCATAATTACACCATGTAGAAAAACAAAGGCAAAATGGCAGACACATAAAGGCACATGGACATTGGACAACAGGACAGACAACATGCATCAGTCGCAGTTTAGAAGGTTTAATTCCACAGAGGATGTCATCACACGCATTCTTGTTGACACTTTTGGGGCTTTTGATCGGGGACATGTAACACTTCTCGCCCTTTTTCACGTGAGTGCTGCCTTTGATACCACTGACGGCATCCTATTGGGAGTGCCTTGAAAGACTGTTTGGTGTCGTGGGTTGTCGGCTGCCGCGTCCGCTTCATTCCACTCTGGGCGCACTCATGTAATTATACTACATCATCATGAACTTGGATTCTGACATTGAATAATACTTGTGATCCATGTATTAAACCATGCTATATCACAACTCATAGTTTATAAAACTCTGAACTCTGGCCAGGCACAACACTTAAAATTAGTTCTTATTTACCAGATTGAGGTAATTTCATTATCATTGTCTGGTCATCCCTAAATCAACAACTGTTCTTCGTGGACGAGGTTTTTCGATTGTTGCACCTACTTTTTGGAACTGTCTGACTGTGTCTGTACGCTCTGCTCAGTCGCTTGTGTCATTCCATTCTCAACCTCTTTCAAACTGCATATCCACCATACGATCCTCTCTGTCTCTTATGGACTGATCTTCTGGATATTGACCTGATTACGGTTTGGCTTTGGTGCACCATTGGTTGATGCCTTGTGCATTAGACACCGGCGCAATAGAGGTTACTAATTTCAATTGCAATTGTCGTCACAATGAAGTCCGCCAGAAAGAGACTCCATTGTCATACAGAAAAGCTGGGACTAAGGACGACACAATCTGGCTACACATCTGAATGGAATGAGACACCCTAACACGTCCCACCGTCAACTGACTTCTAAAGTCAGAGCATTGTAACAATACACATTTCGTTGGTGTTACTCAGCAGACCAGCAAAGGAAACAAGCAAAGAGAGATGGAGACTAACCAACTTCTCAGCATTTGCAATGCCACGTAGTAATTCAATTCTTCTCGTGTAGTCCGACAGCTGTTCTGTAGAAGGCTGACTACAACCAAACACCAACAATGATTGCAAAATCAGTGAATGGGATGAAACTCATGACAATGATAGCAAAACCAGTTTCTAGTGCAATATTTTCCAGCAAGCGGTAGTGCAGATTGCCAAAGGCAACTGTGCAAAATGGGGTAGGCTCATAGTGAGCCTGTCCCCAGAAATTTTTTGACACTAAATCTAAAATGGTGCATTTTTAGCATACAAAGAGTCAAATTAGGCTTAGAAGATCTTAACTTTGATCATCATCAGTCACAAACATCAAAGTAGTCTTTAGACAAGGCTCCATGGGCTAGCAAAACATTGTCCGCTGGCCACAAATGACCCGCAGGCCAGCTTTTTTTACACCTCTGGTATCTAGATTAACACTGAGACTGAACAACAAGCCATGAGAGTTGCAGCAAGCCTCACTTGGAGTCAACATCTGCGAACCTCACGAATACCGATGCAGACCTTTATCATGGTCTTGTTCTGTTGCTCCCTGGGACCTGGCAGAGCCGCCAGACATGAGAGCCTCAATGGTCGGATCTGTCTGGGTCTTGTTCGCACAGGTTTTCCAGCAGTGAAAGAGCCACCCAGACTTTACAGAATGGATGGGAAAAGACTTGACAGCCAAACTCACTCCCATTCCATGGTGGACTTCTGATAAGGAAAGCCACACAGTAATAGACACTCTGGCCGCATCCTACTTTCCATCATCAACCTCAGCTGCCTGCAAGCCGAACTGGCAGCTGATAGGAAGTGCAAGAAATACAACACACTCAAACAAACCTGTCACCTTTGTCTTGTTGGTGTTTGAGACTCTTGGCCCAATTAACAGCAATGCCCTACTATTTTCATCACAGATATGGGGCGCCATCTCTCTCTCTCTCTCGTATAACCAATGACATGAGAGAAACCAGCTATCTTTTTCAGCGCATTGCCATCATAATCCAACGTTTTAATGCCAAATGTTGCCTTCCAAGACAGTTCTGCTCCATTGGATCTTAACGAGTTCTAGTCACCCCAGAATTTTTTGTGTTTTCCGGATAACTGATAATTTTTAAATTCCTCTCAGAGATCATACGTACCTTGGGGTTAAAAGTAATAACAGCAATAATAACAGAAACTCGTTTAATTATTTCAGATTTCCACGTCTTGGGTATAGAGCCACTTTCTAATAAATGGATAAACAGAAGGAATTTCATTCTTCCGGCTTAGTGTGAGTATTATGCATACTTGTATGAGTATTGAGTACTAATGCATATGCATACTTGTATGAGTACTAGTATGAGTATATACATACCTGTATGAGGACTAGTATGAGTACATGCATACTTGTATAAGTACTTGTACTACACATACTTGTACGAGTATGCACTAGTATGAGTATATACATACTTGTGTGAGTACATGCTTACTTGTATACGTACTAGTATGAGTGCATGCATACTTTTAAAAGTACTAGCAGCAGTATATACATACTTCGCAGAAAGTTTCCTCAGTTGACTCAGATAGTCATTCAGTGCATTTAGATACTGTAACAGAAAGTAAAGCAAACAATAACATTCGTATAAATGGCATGCAGTGAAAGAGAGCTGCACTGAAGACATTCAAATAATTTACCAACCTAAACTACGTGATAACCTAGTATCGTGGTGCGTGTATTTTCTCCCGTAATTTTAGGTGTCGTGAGAGTCGGTTAGGATCAGGTTACGCGTCGTGAGGGTCGGTTAGGGTCAGGGTTAGGGTTTGTGTCGTCTTTAGAAAACATCGTACCTTTCGCGGAGCATGAAACAAAATTTGACCCGACGCCCGTAACCTCACGCACCACGATACTAAATGTTTGCCAACAATTCATTTAATCAATCCAGCTTCCATTTCAAATGACCAACTACGTGTTTCCGAGATAAAAATAATTTACCAACCTAAACTATTACCAAAACAGTAACCCCTAAGAATATTACTTTATCTAGTCTCCAATCAGACGACTTCTTATCGGATGCTGCCATGGCTTCACATCGACTCAACAGACGGACGACGTTCACTTCCACGCGATGACCAGTCGCCATCTTTCCCTATTTCTGTCATAGACCGCTTTCCACCAACGACCTTATATATATAACTAGACGGAGCTTCCTGTGTTGAGCTGCCCAGTGACGTTGAGGCAGCCGAGAAAGAGCAGGAAACAGGATGCATAGGTGGCTGGTCATAGGTGTCAAAGATTTTAACAGGGAGGAAGATGGCCTACTTAAAGAATATTGGCTTGCGCAGTGCGAATGAGGGCGCGTGATGCATGCTGGTCTATCCAATGTGAAAAGCACTTAAAAAGCACTTAAAACAACGAAAAGTTCCTATCTCTACAGTGTTAATAAAGCCGTACGCCTACCGTGTAGCTTCGCTTGGAAAACAGAAAAATGAAATTCCAAGCTTTTTCTCGCAGGCATTGCCACAATTCAAGGCTGCACAATAGTTCGGCATGCTACCTAACTTTCTACTCGGCCAAAAAAGCTAAATGCTGCAAAACATTGCGTATAAAACGACTTTTAACCGATGGATTTTAACATTGTAGAGATCGGAACTAATCGTTTTCACATCCGATAGACCAGAATGCATCACGCGCCCATCATTCGCAGTTGCGTTATCAGTGGTTCATCTTCCTCCCTGTTAAAATCTTTGGTCATAGGTGTCAAAAACTGCGCAGCAATGTAAACATGTAAAACATGGGTGTCACAAGATGGCCGGTTGCTTCAGCAAAAATCACGTGATCCCACCGGCCTGCTTTCCACCATCGATGTTGATTAGTGTGGCCCAAACTTACACGGGGAAATAATTTTTGTTGAAACATGCTGCTCCACAAGGCTGCCCTTGTTCCACTTGACAAGAAGACTATGTGGTGAAAAAATTGAAGAGATCTGAGCATGTTTAGAGGTCGCGCCATTTTGACACTTTTTTGTAGAAATCGCAAAAACCGCATGCTTGGGTTTTGGAACTTGGTTCCATTGTCGATTTACTCTTTTTATCACAACAAATTAATGAGGAGTCCAATTTAGATGAACTTTTTACTGTTTATTTATCTCGATGAGAGCTATATTTTGATTAAAATATAAATACTAAATTCAGGGTCGTTCAAGGTCATTTCAAGGTCATAAGAAACAAAATCTAACAAAAATCGAAGAAAAATGATCAGATCTCAGCCAATAATTGTTGAAATTGGTTAATTCTGTCACATAACTAAGGATGAGTCACAGACACAATACCTGCTGCAACTTGTCTCCAGTCATCACACAATGATTTCTTTTCCGACAAGAGCAAAATGAAATAATCGCGGTTTTCGCGTTTTCCGGCACTTCAATGACGGTTATTTATGCAGACTGGAAAACTACTTTCATAGTAAAAAATTATATTGCATTACAAATTATTTGCATTTAATGCACTCTGACTAAGCAGTAACACTGCGGTATATATTTTTATTAGGCTGTTCAACGTTCAAAATAGTAACTGCCTTGCTATTCATAATGATAGGGGGCCTACATGTCTTTTTACGCTTCATACTATATAATGTAAAAGTGTGCAAAAGGCGCGACCTCTAAACATAGTTCAATCTGTCCAAATTTTTGCATACAGGGTTATCTTTTCATGTGTAACAAGGGCAGCCTTGTGGAGCTAAACATTTCCAACTTTTGTTATTTTGGGCCACTCTAATGTTGATGCTTTCCACTATGCTCGAAATTGTTCGGGCTTGACACCGAGTATCCGATGTGTTGATATGGAACAATAGCGAGCAGAGTAAGTAAGCAGACTAACGTCGAGTTGGTCACGCCGGTTTTGCTTACAAATTGAATTGAATTGAATTTGTTTATTGCACACACCAGATTTTAGGTTACAACCATGAAACAGCAAGTACAGTGCAACAGGAGCCAAGAAAAGCTAATAAGGTATACTAGGTTTGACCCCTCTTTCTTGGTTATTATTCATAAAATATTTGATACTTAATTAGGACTTAAATAGGACTTAAATAATAGTTAAAAATTAATTTTAAAAGTACAACTATGGCGGATGGACATAGTTCGATTTAAGAGAAGTCATCGTTGCATGTGATAGCGCAGAAAACAATTTACACGAAAAATACACTATAGGCCTAATAATTGACAATAATATTAAACCCATGCAGTTCTTCTAATGGGTATGTAGTCTATGCAGGCTAAATAGAAATGTAAATCTTTGATAATCGTAATCTCCAAATTTCTAAAGCGCCACTCGAAAGCCAAGTACCAGCTTAATCAAGGATCCTGAGTGGCCGAGTGGGTTGGTAGCCCGCTCTCCGCGCCGGCGCCCCGGGTTCGATACCCGGTCGGGTCGGTTTATCAGAGATTAATTTCTCGGATCTTTACTGCGGGTGGCTCGGTCGCATTATAAACGTGGAGTACAATACAACACACAATACAACACATCACAATACAACTGGGGCGCGGTGGTGTAGGGGTATGTTCGGTGCCTTGCAGCTGGAGGGTTGCGGGTTCGGATCCACCTCAAAGTCGCCGCGTAGGGACCCTGAGCAAGTCCTTCACTCGCAATTGCTCATGCGCTTCGGCGTGAAACTCCGACTCAGCGTTCGCGCAGTAGTCGGGAGCGCCTCTGAATGGGAAATCTGGTAGGGGCGCTATAACAAGTGTTCAAATACAATACAATACAATTATTCACGAGCGCTGCGTCTAGTCAAAGGGTTGTCCAAAAGAGTAGTCCGAGGGAGGTCCGAGTCCGGATATATCTCAGCGCAACTCAAAAGAGTTCGAAACTCTTTGGCCAGGTTTAAAGTTCAGCAAAGACTTTTTCAAATTGCATGGGGCTCGTAGTTTACAAACAATTGATTACTGGCCAACCACAAACTCCACAATGTTAAATCTAGTCTGAATCCCAGACGTAGGCGTAAACAACCAAGACAGTCCGATTATAATCTCTGGTCAATCTATAGGCTAGCTGATAAACAGTCCTTTGCCGCCCTTTGTTTCATTTGGCTGATTTTCCTCATATTGATCTAATAATTATAGGCCTATTACGGATTGGTTTTCTTGCGCCATCACTTAGTGCTTTGTGCATTGGGCCCTAGACATCGCAAAGTTGCTAAAAAAATTATTATAATTACGAGTAAGGGGTATAAGCATACACTCTGAATATTCTTCGAGCTTTTAGTAAATGCCGGATGAGCTAATTTAAGTGGTTAATTTAGGTGGCTTAAGCCACCTGTAGAACGAATTGATCTAGTTAGGCCTAGGCTATACCAGCACTGATCAGTCTTTTATTGTGAGGTCTGAAGCGCTTCTTGGTTTTCTTGCTGTATAAATAGGCTTAAAATTATTATTAGACCTATTATGAGTCTGTGACTCAAGAGCAGCTTTAAAAGTTCAGGTACCGGTACATAGGTTATTGTACGTAGCCTATACATGCATCAGACACGACCTTAGCTGCTTTGGACTTCCCTCTTGATTGAAATAAAGTTTTGTAGTGCGCGAACCCACCACCATACCCGAATTCATTAACAGCTACTCTTATCATTTTGTCTAATAAGAAAGCCTCCGCAATAAAGAGGAAGCACACAAAAATATAGCTTTTCTCCAGTATGGGTTCTGCCAATCCAACGGTGGGCTATTCTTAAAAACGATTTCATTTAAGCTAAAGATGGTGTTAGCCTATATTGAAACGAGCATTAAAGTAAACATTTTCTCATGTAACCGTAAGATGTGCGATTTTAAATAATTTTTTGCAGCAACATGTTTAGAATATTTAATTTCTTTAAAAGACGTTTATGCTTTTAAACACTGATATTTGAATATATTTATTTGTAAAATGGTTTGCATTATTAATTTATTATCTGTCCTGTGTAGGATTTGTTACGTACCGCCATCTATGGAATATATAGAAGACTTTAATCGTTCTTGTCATAGTAGCGTACCACTGAAAGCTAATTTTGCACCTCCCTGGTGCTGCGCCCGGGGACGGCTGCTCCCTTCGTTACGCCACTGTGTAGGGCGGCACTGGGCCTATTATTTTTTTATAGTAGGCCTATTAATGTTTTCAAAACTTGTGTGAGCGTCGGTGCCTTAATTTGACGCTATGGCTCCCGGGTCTCTAGCCATCTACATAGGCCTACATGTAGGCCTATATTAGTTTACATTGTGTTTAGATCCTGTGGAAGATTGTCAATTTCAGGACAGATGTGATATAAAATGGTCAATTGCCATAGACATTGTTTAGGGAGATTCTAGGCAGAAAGTTTGGACCCTTGCTATCCTTGTAGGCCTACCAGTTTCTTCAAGGCTCATGGGCAATTTCCACCAAGACTTTGGCAAATTAAAAACTCTGGCAGGTAAAATCCAGTTTTTTGTCTGCTGTGAAATGAAACAAGGAAAATACTTATAGCAATGTCCTAGAAAATGAGATATTATGGATGCTAATTATTGCTGAAATGTGATGGTTCAAATGTTGCATGAATTCATAACAGGCAGGTCATGGGTTGCAGACTTGCAGCTCTTGTGAATGGCTCTGCCATCATTAAGATTATTAAT
Source organism: Aporrectodea caliginosa (assembly GCA_020284085.1). Taxonomy (NCBI): domain Eukaryota; kingdom Metazoa; phylum Annelida; class Clitellata; order Crassiclitellata; family Lumbricidae; genus Aporrectodea; species Aporrectodea caliginosa. Next base: position 162,896 of record JACEVL010001319.1, on the reverse strand, counting down.
TTTATGAACATTCTCCATAAAGATCACAGTTCTCAAAGAACAGAGACTGCATTTACACACAAAACGCTAATTAATTATTAGTTTATGTTTCACAGCTGCAAGACTTGAATGGTACCACACAGGATAGGTATAGTCCCTAATCCACCAAATCAAGACAGGTCTACTAGGCCTATATTTCATAACAGGTCTACTAGGCCCATTTCATAACAGGTCTACTAGGCCTATTTCATAACAGGTCTACTAGGCCTATTTCATAACAGGTCTACTAGGCCTATTTCATAACAGGTCTACTAGGCCTATTTCATTACAGGTCTACTAGGCCTATTTTATAACAGGTACTAGGCCTATTTCATAACAGGTAATAGGCCTATTTCATAACAGGTCTAATAGGCCTATTTCATTACAGGTCTACTAGGCCTATTTCATAACAGGTAATAGGCCTATTTCATAACAGGTCTACTAGGCCTATTTCATAACAGGTCTACTAGGCCTATTTCATAACAGGTCTACTAGGCCTATTTCATAACAGGTCTACTAGGCCTATTTCATAACAGGTAATAGGCCTATTTCATAACAGGTCTAGTAGGCCTATTTCATAACAGGTAATAGGCCTATTTCATAACAGGTAATAGGCCTATTTCATAACAGGTAATAGGCTTATTTCATAACAGGTCTACTAGGCCTATTTCATAACAGGTAATAAGCCTATTTCATAACAGGTCTACTAGGCCTATTTCATAACAGGTAATAGGCCTATTTCATAACAAGTAATAGGCCTATTTCATAACAGGTAATAGGCTTATTTGATAACAGGTCTACTAGGCCTATTTCATAACAGGTAATAGGCCTATTTCATAACAGGTAATAGGCCTATTTCATTACAGGTCTACTAGGCCTATTTCATAACAGGTCTACTAGGCCTATTTCATAACAGGTAATAGGCCTATTTCATAACAGGTAATAGGCCTATTTCATAACAGGCAATTGGCCTCTAGCTATTTCATAACTGTAGGCCTATTTCAAATTATCATTACACCACATATCTTACAATCATCTTACAAACTGTGCTTAACACTGGTACTTTTTGAGAAAATGCTTTTACTACTTCTACATAAACAATCTCAACAACACCTGTGTAATACAGTATAGCTCTGTCCACCACTGATAAGTCTTTGTCCGTTTGGGAAACACTTTCTGGTTGCTGATGAATAAACGATGTGCACAGGCTTCATGTAGCCTAGGTATAAAGTAAGTAAGTAAGTATGGTATAGGTATGTATGTATCTGGACATTTTAAAGCAGATTTTTGGAACCCCACAAAAGTGCTAAGAACATGGCTTTAGGAGGGATCTGACCAGATGGGTCTTAACATAGACTCTAGATTCTAGAAGAAGTAAGTTGAGCAGAGTTTAAAGGGACAGAGCCGAATGTGAACTTGAAGATTGTTCCAAAGGGATGGTCCAACGTACAGGAGTGCACGGTACACTCTTGTTGATATAATGGCAGCAAGGGACCAGAAGATCTCCATGGGCGGATGAACAAAGCAACGGCGACCTGATTGATATAGATGGTGTGAAGGAGATCCAGATGATTTTGCAGTCGACATCAGTCTGGAAAGACTAGTGCCAGTCAATGACTGTCACCAATTGCTTCAAACGCTTCATTCATTCATCCGCTCTAATCCTCCATCCACAGTGCAACATATAATAGGAACCCTGAATGCAAACACTCTTTTGGCTATTTCAGTATCATTTGCTTACAAATGAACCTGTTATTCTTATTAAATTAACTTGGCATCAGGAAATGCTTTTCTGAGATGCTACAGAATTACATAGTCAAATAATTATATGCACTCATCAGCACAGATTCCTTTGTAATTTTTACAGTAAATACTATCAGACCCAACTGGCAGGCTCATCATTGTCTATTGCACATAGATAGATACATCTCCAATTTGTACCTGTTAGTAAAAGCTGTCAGCTTCTAGAAGGGTTTGCAAGTTTTCTGGACTTTCAGTTACTATAGGAAGTTATTATAGGAAGCAAGGAATCTATATTTAGAGGAAAATAACTTGCAAAAATAATTTATAGCCATTTCACAATTATCGACAGATGTCACCCCACTTCAATTTTTGTTATAGACAGTAAAAATGGTGTTTTAACACATTGACCGCCACCACCCTTTTAACCCATATGCCAAGCCATCATCATCATGTAGGCCTACTAGACTAGTGATCATCGTCTACTTCGTGATGGGGCGGGGCCACGTCCTTAGCAAATATCAAATGGGGGCCATGGCTGGATTGGCCCCCCACCCGTGGATCATCACCACCACCATCATCATCATCACCATCACCATCACAATCATCACCATCATCATCAGCAGCATCATCATTATCATCATCATCATCACCAGAATCATCATCAGCATCATCACCACATCAGAATTATTAGGTGTGAGTGAGTGTATGTGTGTAGCACTATGTAGGCCTGTTGTACTACGAGATACCTCGTAGGTGGCAGTCAATGTGTTAATTTCTACATGCAATTTTTTCACTTTGCCCACCTAATTATTCGTCGATTTGCCTTCATAAATATAATTAACTGAATGTGTTAGTTATGTAAACAAGATGCCATATTTTCCTGACCCGTGATTATCGCCCAACAACTAGTCACGTGACATTTTATAAGGAGTTCCAGTTCTTTTGTAAAAGAGGTCTTTGGATGAACAGATGCATGTATACTTGTATGATTATCCATTTGGTGTTCATAAATTCAATCACAAGAATGTTCATTAGACTGTCCTACAGTATTGGAACTTGCAGAGCCTTCCTCCTGAATGAATTTGCCTGCGAAATGTGACAACATGACCAGACAAATGCCGAGTGACATATCTGGTATGGCTTCTCCTCAGGATGAGTCTTTCTGTGCAGTTTCAAATTGTAGCTGTGTGCATATGCTCTGTCACACAGTTGACATTTGTACGGTTTCTCTCCAGTGTGCGTTCTTGCGTGTCTCTTCTGGCTGGCATCATCTGCGAATGCCTTATCGCAGAAGTCACACTTGTACGGCTTTTCTCCCGTGTGTGTTCTTGCATGTCTCTTTAGACTTGTGTCGTCCGCAAATGCCTTGTGACACAACTGGCAACTGTATGGTTTCTCTCCTGTATGGGTCCTCATGTGCCTCTTCAGAACACTGGCATCTGATAATGCCTTCTGGCATAACTGGCACTTGTACGGCTTTTCTCCAGTGTGGGTCCGCCTGTGTCTTTTCAGTCGGGCATCATCTGCAAATGCCTTGCTGCAGAAGTGGCATCTGTATGGCCTTTCTCCAGTATGTGTCCGCGTATGTCTTTTCTGACTGGCATCGTCTGAAAATGCTTTGCTGCAATACTCGCATCTGTACGGCTTCTCTCCTGTGTGAATTCTTCTGTGTCTCTTCTGACTCGTATCGTCTGCAAATTGTTTGTAACACAACTGACATTTGTATGGCTTTTCACCCGTATGAATTCTCATGTGTCGTTTCAGAACACTGGCATCCGACAACGCTTTGTTGCACAATGGACACTTGTACGGCTTCTCTCCAGTATGTGTTCTCAAGTGTCTTTTCACACTCGCATCGTCAGCGAATGCCTTCCGACAGAATCGACATTCGTACGGCTTCTCGCCCGTGTGCGTTCTCGTGTGTCTACGGACGCCAGCGTCGTCTGCAAACTCTTTGCTGCAGAACTGGCATTTGTACGGCTTTTGTCCGGTGTGTGTTTTCTCATGTCTCTTAAGACTGGGATCGTGTGCGTACGTCTTGTGGCATAGCTGACACTTGTACTGCTTCCTCTGTCTAGAGAAGGTTATCGTCGTGTTCTCTTCAGAGGAATTGTTCATCTTTTTGGTGATAGCAAACACAGAATCATAGTTGAATATTACACTTTATGAAGTCTTGCCACTCCTGACTTGTAGTGTCACATTGTTCATTCATGCATTGTGAATACTTCTTGGATATCTTGTAAGCAATTCCTGCTTCATCTGATGCTATAGTTCCTCCACTTTCCTCGGTCTTGACATCTGCATGAAGATCCAGTTCTTTTGTATCTGGCAACAGAAGAAACATCCTGCATAAATACACTGTATATCTGTACAATGAATTGTGTTAGTGGTAGGTAATGCTAATGCTCACAACTTGTGTGTGCGGTGGTGTAGGGGTATGTTCGGTGCCTTGCAGCCGAAAGGTTGCGGGTTCGAATCCACCTCAAGCCGCCGCGTAAGGACCCTGGGCAAGTCCTTCACTCGCAATTGCTCATGCGCTTCGGCGTGAAACGCCGATTCATTGTCCGCGCTGTAGTCGGGAGCGCCTCTGAGTAGACATCTTGGAGGGGCGCTATAACAAGTGACCTTAATAAATAAATAAAAATAAATAAATAACATTTTATACCTTAACAAGTTAACAGAACCTAATGAAAAGCACATCATAATGCAAAGGCCGCTCAGTGGGCACCTGGAGGTTGGATACCTATCTCAAGGGTGGCACCTGGGCAGTAGTGCATTCTGGCTATTCACTTTTTGCTTACAGTCTTAAACTCAGGCTAGATATTTTCTTTTGAATCAGGAAGAAACTGCTTCCAGCCTTGACATTAAATTTTAACACCATAATTATAGACTAGCACAGACAGAACCTCAAATAGAGTTTCCTCTTGAAATGGTGCTATATTAAATTTTCAGCTATAATTGCAACTGCAAAGAGTCACCCAGTACAAACTACAGAACCGGCCGCACTTATTTACTATCCCAGAAAAAGACACCCAAAACGTAATATCAAGAATGCTATATAAAGATATTTACTAGAGGATAGAGCTGTAATGTCATGGAAAACTAAACATTATAAACTTAACAATCAAACCTAAGATATGTAAAGGAGCAGCACTTGTTCTGTCTCTTCCTCTATTGATTAAATAAATGAAAATACAATACAACTCTAGATTCAGAGCAGAATTAGACAGTGCTGCGAGAAATGCTAGTTAAGATGAGTTTGAGCCAATTGAAGCTGTGGTCTGAGCGCATGAAAGACCTTGGCAAGTACAAAAAGCAGAGCGCAACATTGCCAATTATGTAATGTTCTTGTTATCAGTTAGTCATTCCTACCAACTAAAACGATTCCCACTGTATAATGTTTTCCATGTTTCTAATTGAGACTTGTGACAGCTATCCAAAATATAAAAAATATAAAAAATTGCTGGAGATAGAATTATGTACACAATTAGGTAGGGTCAGCATCAATGACCCAACAACATAAGATGTTGCTAACACTGGATTCTACTATTGCTGAGGACAAGTGCAGCATAGTGCTGTAAGTGACCATTAATTATTGTGCTTATTTGCAATTGTTATTGCAAATTTATATAGCGCCACTTGCAGCGCCACTTCAAGAGAGACTCATCAGACGAGCTCTCGACCTAACACAATGAAACCATGATTGAAAAACTTAAAATATGCACTGAGTATATTTAATTTTTCTGTCAATTTCCGCTTAAACAATCTTGTAAATGATTAGTAAATGCCTTTGAAAATCACATAAACAAAATTATGCTTCGTCTTTGTCCTCGATAAGAAAATGGCTCCGAACCAAATGCAAAGCTAATGGACAAGAAACTGGATTTCTGTGAATGTGAGGCGCACCAATCGAATGAATCGCTCGACAACTTAGACTTATTGCTTGGTCTTCGCTAGGTGACGCTTTAGTATACACCATTATTAGATAAGCGATGTCTCGAGGTAGACAAGGCTCAAATAATGCAATAGCTTACTAATAAAATAGGTATGACTTGGACTGAATATATTAATATTGCTGGAAAAATTTCCAGAAATCTTGGTATACTTGCGAGAATATCTTACCTTATCCCGGTTCATATTCGTAGGAATTTATAAATATTATTATACACTAATCGGTAATCCTGGCGGTAATCCCGTAGTTTAGGTTGCTAAATTATTTTATATCGTCAAACTGAAATGGAAGCTGGATTGAGGAAAAAAATTGTTTCACTAACTCGAAGTGGGATTGATGAAACTATTTCTGTCTTTAAATAGAAGTTGGATTGATGGAAATAATTTTAACCGTAAATAGAAGCTGGATTGATGAAACTTAGTTTTTGATGCAATAGAAGCTGGAATAATGAAAATAATTGCTTCCGTAAGTCGAAGCTGGACCCATGGTTAAAGTTCTTTGCGTACATAAAAGTTCCATTGATGAAAAATATTTTTCTGGTTAAATAGAAGTTGGGTCATTTTTTTTCATTAAATGGAAGAGGGATTGATTTAAATTTTCTTTCGATGAAATGGAAGCGGGATTGATTATAGTTATGATAGACATAGGTAGAGTGCTTACTTACCAACGTCAAATACGGCATTGAAGACATTAGAATAATTTAGCAACCTAAACTACGGGATTACCATCCTGGCACTGGCGGTCCCAAATTATTCACTGAAAGAAATCAACAGAGGCCGCCGCTTTCTTATAGTTTCGCTAAAACGTGCTAGGCTATATATTCTCACGAATCCAGCTTCTAACTACTGAAAACATTATTTTCATCCAGCTTCTATTGAATAGAAAGTTAGTTTCATCCATGCAACCAGCTTGGTATCCAGCTTGTATTTACGGAAGAAATTATTTTAATCAATCCAGCTTCTATTTCAACACAGGAATGTTTTCATCAATCCCACTTCCATTAATTTTAGGGAAAGAGTTTTTTTCATCAATCCAGCTTCGATTTAGCGATAAAGTTTTTTCATCAATCCAGCTTCCATTTTAAAGTGACAATATCAAATAACTTTGTCGACTTCTTTCATTGAATAATTTGGGACCGCCAGTGCCAGGATTACCCACTAGTCAATCCCTATTTCGATTATAATTAGGCTATTATGGTAGGCCTCGAACTACACCGTGTCTCAAAATAAACTGTGCTAAATTGTTTCTGTCAGAACTTCGTCAACTTTGCACCAATTTTAATAATTTTTGGTAGATGGATGGAAAAATGGCTGAAATTTCATGCTATATATAAATTTTCCACCTCACCTGACTCATATCACCGCACTACCTTGTTAAACACAGATGTACCAATTTTGTATATAATGCTTACATTTTATTACATGCAACAAACTATCTGACGACTTAATTAGCACGCAGTAAAGTAAAATATGGTTTACTTAGCAGAGTTTTTAATTGTTATGACAGATCTGCTTAAAAGTGTTAGAATTGGTGCTCGAAATGTGCCCCGCTTACACGGACACAAGCGCTTAGACGGCGACGCCACTGGCTGATAGCAGCATCAACGATCGACTGGTCAAAGCGCGCCGAATTCTCCGGATCTTAACCCAGTCGACTATAGCATATGGAGTGTGCTGCAGGAGAAGGTTTACCGCTCCAGAATACCCAACGTCGACGAACTCAAAACGCGTTTGATCGACGAGTAGGCGCGCTTTGACCATGCAGTCGATCGTTGATGCTGCTATCAGCCAGTGGCGTCGCCGTCTAAGCGTTTGTGTCCGTGTAAGCGGGGCACATTTCGAGCACCAATTCTAACACTTTTAAGCAGATCTGTCATAACAATTAAAAACTCTGCTAAGTAAACCATATTTTACTTTACTGCGTGCTAATTAAGTCGTCAGATAGTTTGTTGCATGTAGGGCTAATAAAATGTAAGCGTTATATACAAAATTGGTACATCTGTGTTTAACAAGGTAGTGCGGTGATATGAGTCAGGTGAGGTGGAAAATTTATGTATAGCATGAAATGTCAGCCATTTTGCCATCTACCTACCAAAAATTATTAAAATTGGTGGAAATTTGACGAAGTTCTGACAGAAACAATTTAGCACAGTTTATTTTGAGACACGGTGTATTCTACTAGGTTAAAATGTCTTGTGGTTCTGCGTTGGGTTCTCTTGCGTCCGACTATAATAATTGGCAACACTTGATTGGATTTCTGGCGAATAGTTCTCTGTAGATGTTGGCACTTTCTCAGTTCCAACTTCACTAAAACTTCGCAACTCACCAGTTAGAATTCATCACTATGTCCAGGCGTAGTGGACTATGGCGTGGCAATTATAGTTGAAAGGAATGCAGTTAAAGCGATTGATTGTCGCATTACACAGTCAGGAGTCGACTTTACAACCATTCATCAGCAGTCGATCCTTAAGCTTCCAACATCTAATGTCGAGTGTTGTAGTTTGCTTCTTTTCAGAACCGTTGCATTCAAATGATAAGCTCTGGTTCCCAGTTCTCCATTGAATATCCAGCATCTAGCTTCCACTTGTCCTATCGAAACACTATAATAACTTACCATGCTAGTATTTTCTTAAACTGCTGGTTATTAAATAATTATTCATTGATCAAACTGTACAAATTAATACACTGAGTAATAATCTAGCGCCATGAGTCAATATGATTCAATACACAATTAATAACAATAATGCGAATATATTATGGAGATCCTCTCAACTTACCCCCACAACTTAAAAGTCTGCATACATTTTCCAAACACATCTCCTTATACAATTTATACTAAACCATGGCTTGATTATCATAACTTAACTGCCTTCTATAAATACTCAACACTAATTAATCGTCACATGTCGTTGCTTAACATAATTATGAGATTGATTCGCGTGTATATGAATATCGTACATTTCGGTGTAAAGCACGTATACCTAAGCATAGAACGAGAATGCGTGATGTAAGGCTGGACTACCCAGCCTCACTAGAATGATATAGCGCCAGGTATAATCCAATGACGATTATTTAGCGCTATGAGCAAGAAAGATACAGGAGAAGCAGCAGCGCATTAGGACCGTTGCATGCAGGCTGCGTCGCACGGCAGCAGCCGAACGTCGACCAATAGAAAGAGGCCTGAGCGACGCCTGGCGCCACCGTGCGGCGAGGCGATGATTAAAACGGCCGTGCGCTGTAGCACAAGAGCAGTCGTTTCCAGCCGCCGAAGAAGAAGAATCGAACCAGGAGCAAGGGAGCTCCGACCGAGCTCTGCCTCGGGCGGACGCGCCGGCAGCGAGGAGAAGCAGTCGTTTTCCAGCCGCCGAAGAAGAAGAATCGAACCAGGAGCAAGGGAGCTCCGACCGAGCTCTGCCTCGGGCGGACGCGCCGGCAGCCGAGGATGAAGCAGTCAACCAGGAGCCAAGGATATCTCTGGAAGGAACGATGCCCGGGAGCCGCGTAGAACGGGATCCGCTCTCGTAAAGTATGGATTATACCGACAGTCGACGTGAATCCTGTCCGTGGTGAGACAGAAACTCACCCTTGTTACGCGTACGTGGAATCGCTTGGAGCAGCCGAGGAGGCTATCGCTCGATGGAGAAGACGGCAGTTAACCGAAGGCCTGACCGTGAGCTGGAGTAAGGAACTCGCTCTGCTGAGGCAATTGGATTACACGTATTGATTAAGCCACGGGTTAGAGTCCTTGAGATTCAAGCTCTACGCCTGCGTGAGCTTCGTGTGATGGATATAGTGAAGTTATGAGGCAAGGAGCCTGGTTCCGTGTGATACGTGAAATACGAGGAAATACTACGCGTAAACGACGCGTGGATCTGCGATTATATGATGTGTAACAGGAACGACGGTTGAAGGAAGACGGCGCTTGTCCGTGTATTCTGTATGAAAGTGGAACGGATACGCTCTGCACTGTGTAACGGAGTGATCATCCTGGATATTCTATATGTGATTCTTACGATCGGGAGCGACATCGAGGGAAACAACCCAACGACGCCAAGCTCGGTGGTATACGGCCACAGCGACGACGGATGTCGGCTGCGCCCACCTGTCGACGTCAGAGACGAACTTAGACCCTGCTGTCTAGGTCACGGTACAGTCTGAAATGCCATTATATGACCTGACCGAAGATATATAATTAAGAGGCTAACTTGGGACTAGTATAACCGTGCACGACTTCTAACTGACTGACAGTAGACGAATGTATGAACCCTACAGGAAACCAGTTATGAATGATGATGCCATGATAATGAATGGTTGTGCATGGATGATTACTGATGGTATAAAGTGCATTACGTTAGTCTGGTGAATGGAAGAGTTTAACATGTATTGGTTGATGAGCATGAGGGATGAAACTGTCGTTGATGGTATTAAAGTGTTGTTAGCTCAGATGGATTGATAAATGTGTAGGCGTTGTAACGATTAATTGTATGTGTTGAAATAAGCATGAAACGAGAAGCAGTCTTGTTTGTTGAATTAGAGATTATAATTAAGCAAGTAAGTAATGGAGGTCTTTAAGGGGAGACCTCAGGTTTCGGATAATGCGAACCCACAAGTGAGTCAGGCCACCACTTGTAATCAGATCGACTACTACGGGAACCCGCGCTCGGTCCACCTCGTCATGAACCGATGGAGGCGGGGGAGGATAGGAAGGGGAACCAGTGCACGGGGGACCTGGACTACACCTCTTCTGCCTGGCCACGTCGAAGTAAGTAAGTAAGATAGACCCACTATGGCTTAGCAACCCAGGAGTGAAGGAATATACATAGCATTCACAGCAGTCCCATACAATCCGAAACCAGGGCGACGTAGAAGTCAAAATGGCGATGAGTGAAAGGAAGACTTCTATAGCGCCCAAAGTCCAAAAATCGAAATCCCCACAATGACGACGAATTCGGATGGGATTTATGTAGAAAAGTTATGGGATGCTGATGATGAATGTATGTGAGAGTTGAATCTGACTGTGTTGAAATCAGTAAGTGAATAAGTGAAGAAATTGTAATTGAAGAAATAAATGTTCTGGTTGAATATTTGATCTATGTGTATGTGTTGTACATAAAGATAGATTCAGAATGAAATTAATTATATGAGTAAAAGAGATACTGAATTTGAAACTATGAATGACAAAGACAGACTGAAGGAATGCACAGTTATGCATTAATTGTCATAATTAATAATGGGGATGAAATTCTCTCCATTCACGAGAGAATGCCAAGAGTCAAATTTGGTCTCAGAAACAGACGAGGAACGAAGACTCGTTATGGATGGAAACCCGTCCAAACACTGTCCAAATACGTTCTGAAACTGAACCGAGAGATCATAACTCTGCTCTGATGTCTGCCTGTTCGACAAATGATCCTACTGGTCCTTTCTGAACACTGTGGCATGAACCGAGTAGAATTCTCGCCTCTGCACACTGCGTCTGTTTCAATCTCGCCTCTAATCGATTGGTGAGACCAGAAACAATTGGGCCGACTCAGCAACGTACAACCGCGCTTGTGGAACTGAACTGAAAGTGACGAGACGAGCAAAAGTGAGAGAACCAAAAGACCATGGTATCGTATACGAATTCTGCTGACCGAGGATAATTCTGGATTAATTTGGGACGATGGTGAATGAAACCGCAAGATGACTCTGTTACTGAACTGAATGACAGATAGTTGCCAGCAATTTGTAGGCTAAACGCATAAAATTGCGCAGAATAAATAGGCACCGAATCGCTTGAGAATTTTGTACGCATTCGTACTGTGTAGAAGAAAGTACATAGGCCTAGTTATTGTCGCAATAGATCGACTAATGGAAAAACTTTGTAGAAAATTAACGAAGCGACAGAAAAATGAAATGAATTCAGCATATGTAAAACTAGCTTACAGCGTACGAATTATGTTAACAGTATGCATATATCTTTAGATGTGCGGTAGAATTTTTAGACATAATGTTGTCGTATGAAATATGTGAGATGGCTTTGCGTATGAATGAAATGCATTGGAAAAGTTACTTGAGACTGCCTGTCTAGAATAATGTGAATCATGAAAAGTAGCCGAAAGATGAATTGCGTAAACGATTTATAATTAAGTAGAGATAAAACTGCATTGAATGATGATATTAACGATGATATATCTCTATTACGGACACTATGAACGACAAAAGTTACAGTGTTGTGCGATAGAATCTGAAGTATGGACACGCTGAAGAATTAGCATAATTTATGCGGAAGATATTTGCGCCCGCAATGATTGTGCATTAGTTGTAACGGACACTGCTAGAATCAAAACTACGTATAGATATATAATGACTAGAATTGTAGGTTGCTGATGATTGCCAAGTGTTTACGTAGAATTGCATTGAGAATGGATGCATGAATGAATTGTTGTGGAAGAACTGGTAATGAAGTTATACAGCATGCGTGTATGAATATAAATTGGAAATGAATTAAGGTTAATGTTGGAAAACTCGCGTGGAAGATTTGTAGCATGGTATATGGAAGAATGCGTGCACCATGAGATGGCACGATGTCGATGATTTGAGCTGATGATTTTGAGTTGATGATTTGATGTGACTATTAGCTTGGATGATTTGATTGGATTAACTGCGTAATGACGTAGCATCCTTGTATTAGAAGTTTTGGTGCTAGTGATTATGTTATGTGAATACTTGATTTGATGTGCTGAGAGTCTAAGCAGTACGATTGATATGTTTTTTGATAGCACTGTTAGCAGATTATGCATGGAATGCACGGTAAAATGAGACAGAGACAGAAAGACGGACGAACGCAGAAGCTGTTAGACATTAACATAATATATGTGCCGTATGTATGCGCTGAAGATGAATACGAATGAGCTGTTACTGACTGACTGAGAAACAGCGAGACTAATTAGATGAATGGCTATGCAGGATGAGAATTGCACGATGAATTACGAATAATGTTGTGCACATGAATTGATTGTATGAAGGATGCTATATTACTGTGGACTGTAACTGTTGATAAGAGACGGACAGTAATGGCCCCAGAGACGTTTAAAATTTGGATAGAATGGAAATGCTGATGCAGAGAGGTGTACACACGTGAATAAGGTGTACACACAGGGAGCTAATGTGTGCAGCGTATACGGAGACTGTGTGCATAGGCACAGTCAGAGGTCATGAACCTGGCAACCTACTTTCCGACCGGCCCAGCGGGCCAGGGAGCGGAAAGACCAGATGTCGGCCGCCAGCCAAACGCTGCGTGGGGGAGACTACCTTCTCCTCGAACGCACCCTGCATTGGAGGGCGATGAATGCAGACAGCCGAGATTAAACGCTGTGGACGAGTCAAGCTGTACGCTGATCAAAATGAGAGATACAGCGAATTAAAGAAAGAGAGAAGTTTTGTTCGTAGCCAAGACGGGTTACAGAGTAATGAATACGAATGTTATGCATCCGTATTGGATATTATAGCTCCGTATAACGGACCTACAAGCCTGGGATGTGAAGGGTGTAAGGCTGGACTACCCAGCCTCACTAGAATGATATAGCGCCAGGGATAATCCAATGACGATTATTTAGCGCTATGAGCAAGAAAGATACAGGAGAAGCAGCAGCGCATTAGGACCGTTGCATGCAGGCTGCGTCGCACGGCAGCAGCCGAACGTCGACCAATAGAAAGAGGCCTGAGCGACGCCTGGCGCCACCGTGCGGCGAGGCGATGATTAAAACGGCCGTGCGCTGTAGCACAAGAGCAGTCGTTTCCAGCCGCCGAAGAAGAAGAATCGAACCAGGAGCAAGGGAGCTCCGACCGAGCTCTGCCTCGGGCAGACGCGCCGGCAGCCGAGGATGAAGCAGTCGTTTTCCAGCCGCCGAAGAAGAAGAATCGAACCAGGAGCAAGGGAGCTCCGACCGAGCTCTGCCTCGGGCGGACGCGCCGGCAGCCGAGGATGAAGCAGTCAACCAGGAGCCAAGGATATCTCTGGAAGGAACGATGCCCGGGAGCCGTGTAGAACGGGATCCGCTCTCGTAAAGTATGGATTATACCGACAGTCGACGTGAATCCTGTCCGTGGTGAGACAGAAACTCACCCTTGTTACGCGTACGTGGAATCGCTTGGAGCAGCCGAGGAGGCTATCGCTCGATGGAGAAGACGGCAGTTAACCGAAGGCCTGACCGTGAGCTGGAGTAAGGAACTCGCTCTGCTGAGGCAATTGGATTACACGTATTGATTAAGCCACGGGTTAGAGTCCTTGAGATTCAAGCTCTACGCCTGCGTGAGCTTCGTGTGATGGATATAGTGAAGTTATGAGGCAAGGAGCCTGGTTCCGTGTGATACGTGAAATACGAGGAAATACTACGCGTAAACGACGCGTGGATCTGCGATTATATGATGTGTAACAGGAACGACGGTTGAAGGAAGACGGCGCTTGTCCGTGTATTCTGTATGAAAGTGGAACGGATACGCTCTGCACTGTGTAACGGAGTGATCATCCTGGATATTCTATATGTGATTCTTACGATCGGGAGCGACATCGAGGGAAACAACCCAACGACGCCAAGCTCGGTGGTATACGGCCACAGCGACGACGGATGTCTGCTGCGCCCACCTGTCGACGTCAGAGACGAACTTAGACCCTGCTGTCTAGGTCACGGTACAGTCTGAAATGCCATTATATGACCTGACCGAAGATATATAATTAAGAGGCTAACTTGGGACTAGTATAACCGTGCACGACTTCTAACTGACTGACAGTAGACGAATGTATGAACCCTACAGGAAACCAGTTATGAATGATGATGCCATGATAATGAATGGTTGTGCATGGATGATTACTGATGGTATAAAGTGCATTACGTTAGTCTGGTGAATGGAAGAGTTTAACATGTATTGGTTGATGAGCATGAGGGATGAAACTGTCGTTGATGGTATTAAAGTGTTGTTAGCTCAGATGGATTGATAAATGTGTAGGCGTTGTAACGATTAATTGTATGTGTTGAAATAAGCATGAAACGAGAAGCAGTCTTGTTTGTTGAATTAGAGATTATAATTAAGCAAGTAAGTAATGGAGGTCTTTAAGGGGAGACCTCAGGTTTCGGATAATGCGAACCCACAAGTGAGTCAGGCCACCACTTGTAATCAGATCGACTACTACGGGAACCCGCGCTCGGTCCACCTCGTCATGAACCGATGGAGGCGGGGGAGGATAGGAAGGGGAACCAGTGCACGGGGGACCTGGACTACACCTCTTCTGCCTGGCCACGTCGAAGTAAGTAAGTAAGATAGACCCACTATGGCTTAGCAACCCAGGAGTGAAGGAATATACATAGCATCCACAGCAGTCCCATACAATCCGAAACCAGGGCGACGTAGAAGTCAAAATGGCGATGAGTGAAAGGAAGACTTCTATAGCGCCCAAAGTCCAAAAATCGAAATCCCCACACGTGACTACAGGCTTTAATATTCGTAAATATTCGTGAATATTATTATTTTTAATATTCGTAAATATTCGTAAATATTCGTGAATATTAGGTTATTTTTAATATTCGTAAATATTCGTAAATATTCGTTGATGACGTCACTGTTTTCCTTTAGGTTACGAACTTATTTAAGACTACTAATTAAGAACATGTGCAGTGGTTATGCGGCGCTATAATAAGTGCTGTGGTCCGTAAGCAGGTACGCTTTAGCCAAATCTGACCATACCCTTGAGGTAGGCTACTCTGTGAAAAAAACGCCAACCATGACCAGAGGCCCGGGAATCTATAGTATCGAGCCAAAGGCGACGAATCTCACACAAGTTTTGGCTTTATGGTAACATTAACACAATAAAAATGATCATTTGCGCGCTAAACTGTTTCATGCATAACAATATAGCCTTTGTGTTTGTGAGACAGAACCAAGGGAATGAGACACCTTGTGTATAATGTTCCAAGCCAAGCTGAGGGCAAATGATCTGACCCGAATCAGTCTCTCTCTCTCTCTCTCTCTCTCTCTCTCTCTCTCTCTCTCTCTCTCTCTCTCTCTCTCTCTCTCTCACACACACACACACACACACACACACACACACACACACACACACACACACACACTGACACACACACACTAACTCTCACTCACTCACTCTCAGTCTTTGTCCGTCTGTCTGTTTCTGTATCTCTCTGCAGTCTCTCTCCAACCTCCGAAAACCCCTCGGCCCTCACTCAGTATGGGTAATGCCAGTATTATGAAGAAGATTCGTTTTAATTAGTTCCAATGATGCCTTCAGCTTAGCGCTTGCCTTATAAGTCAGAGTCCGTTGACTGATAAGGAATGAGGCTGACGCATAATGTCGCTGTTTGTTGTTTAATATTGATGTCACTCGTCTAGACCCAAATACCAAATAGCTCCGACACTCAGTGCCAGCCTTAGGTATAGGACTATAGGAGATATAGGCGGCTGCTTAAGGCGGCATTTTTAAGGGGCGGCAAATTCCGTAAAAAACACACGATGGTCACTTCCGTCAAAAGATGTCATTTATGAGTAAGGATTTTGAAGAATTAAGAATTAAAGGAACTTGAAATTTTTAATATTCGTTGGCCATTTTAATATTCGTCAATATTCATAAATTTCTAAAAATCTTAATATTCGTAATAAAACTTATGCGCATACTCGTTCTATGTACCTAAGCGCTTCGTAGAACAGAATTTCTAGCAGACACTGAGTCATATGCAGTTTGGATTAAATCAGTTTTAATCCGATGACATCGTAACACATAAAATAATGTTGCACAGCTGTTTCTTCCTCTTCAACTCTTCACTTAATCTGAAGTTTCTCGTAAACGTCAGTTTGTTTGCTGCACAAAGTCTCTTAGTTCGGATAGGCGTAGCGTTCTACATCGTTTTGATCATCACTCAGAGCATTGTCATTCTGGTGTATTTCATTGTTTACATCATTTTGACCTATAACCATAACAGTGGCACATGTATGCAATTAGAGTTACATGTAGGCTATATAATTATACACGCTTACTCTTATAATACGGTATATATATACATATTATGTGAGTGTATGCAATAAACACACTTTTCAGTTTATAATAATTAGACGTAAACCACTATTGTCGACATTAATTTTCGTCAGTTTCTATCAGAAGTAATATTTTCAGTGTCATATACTAGGATAACCTGCAGTTATTTCAACTGTTCGCAATTTAAACTAAGATTAATTACTCTGAATTTAAATAAATATTGTCCAAAGCGTAAATTGTGAAATAAATGGAAGCTTTGCTACTAATAATTCTAAATTAATGAAGACAATTTGACGATTTCTGGATTTATTGCCTTGTAGTCTAGACTTTATAAGACAATATTTCTGGTAAAATATAAAAAGCTGGGAATAAAAAAGATGAAAGCTATCGGCATAAATTATTCATGATGTCAATCATTATGAAAAATCGACAACAAAGACTGCGAAAAGCGCGAAATTAAGAAAATATGGAACTGGTAAAATACTTTAAAATCAATATAGCCGATTTGTGTTTAGTGGCTCATATAAATAGTTTAGACATATGAAATTATTTCCCAACTCAGCAAGAATTTAAATCTTCCTAAATCTGCTGGAGGGCTGTTGGAGTCCAGATTGACGGAATTGAATCTACTAGATCCAGAAGTGAAAATTTCAAAGTACTGCAAAAGACATACAGCCTATGCCAAGTTCTTTTCCGTGGCAGTGTCACTTTGCTTCTGTACCGACATAATGGGGTTTTTGAAGCACTAGGTATAAGACACTAACCAGACCAGTGGCATCTGTTTATTGACAGCTCTGCAAGAAGTTCCATCAGGACATACAGGTGATGGAGAAACGATATCAGGGAAGGTGGGATGAAGCGATTATGGGTGACAACGTCTGGAACTTGGTGCGTGAGGACAGTACTATAGTCATAAAAGACAAAAACGGTCCAAAGTACACTTCTGAAGTTTTGGACGACTCTTTATGGCAAACTGCTGCTGTTAGCTCAGTATTATGCATGTACCATGTAATTCCTATGCATGAGTAATTAGAGATTAGCTGTTATATGCTGCCAATATGTTTTCTTAGTTTTTTATGAGCACCGTTGATACACAAACAGTAATGTGATTTTCGCATTCAGCATATCAAACTTCATAAAGAAACATTAAAAACAAAAGCGAAACAAAACTGTTATAAAAATTTGTTACGTAGTGTAACATTTCTTTGTGGACGTTGTTGATGGTACGTATTATAAAGGTATAAGTCCAAAGAACGTGGTCAGAAGCTCTGTTGGGATTGGCCATGGATAGAACTCCGTATAATCTTCCGTTTAGTCGTGAAGGGCTGCACTCCTGTATTTACTATCATAAGGGCGATTTCGAAAGGGCGAAGATTAAAAGGGCGCGATCAAAAAGGCGCCGCTAAAAGAGCGCCTGGTTAAAAGGGCGCTGATCAAAAGAGCGAGCCAATAAAAGAGCGACAATCGAAAAGGCAACAAACTTCGCAGTAATTATTTTTCATCAATCCAGCTTCTATTTGAGCAAGATACTTTCCATCAATCCCACTTCTATTTAAGCAAAAAATATTTTCATCAATCCGACTTTTACTTAGCAAGAATTCTCTTCATCAGCCCAACTTGCATTCGACCAACGCTGAAACCAATGCAATGGCGAATAATTTACGACGCTAAACTACACTTTTACCGTAGCTGGATTGATGGAAATAATTGTTTCCGTAATTAGAAGCTGGATTGATTAAACTGTCTTTGCTTCAATAGAGGCTGGATCGATAAGGTTTTTAGGTTTTTGCTTAATAGAAGTGGGATTGACGAAAACATTCCTGCCTAAATGGAAGTTGGATTGATGAAAAAATTCTTGGTTAGACAGAAGTTCGATTGATTCAATAATAGTTTGCTGGATAATCTCGTAGTTTGGGCTGGTAAATTATTTCAAATGGAATCTGGATTTATAAAAAAATTGTTCCCCGAATGGAAGTGGGATTGATGACACCATTTCTGTGTTTAAATAGAAGCTGGGTTGATCAAAATAATTTTCCCCTAAATAGAAGCTGGATTAATGAAAGTAAGTTTTTTTGATTCAGTAGAAACTGGATTGATGAAAATAATCTTCCGTAAGTAGAAGCTGGATTCGTGAGATTAGTTCTTTCCTTAAATAAAAGTTCCATTGATGACAAATTTTGTTGCTTAAATAGAATTTCGGTAATTGTTTTCATTAAATGGAAGTTGGATTGATGCTTTTCTCCATGAAATGGATGCTCGATTGATGGCAGTTATAATGGACATAGTTAGACTGCTCACTTACCAAACCAAGTGCGACATTGAAGACATTAAAATAATTTACCAACCTAGACTACGGGCATGGACGTCCGCAGGGGGGCGCAAGGGGGCGCATGTGCGCCCCCTGGATTTTGTGCATATTTGCAGAGAAATTTGATTATTTGGTTATTATGACTATTACAACACGATTTTCAACGTTATTATCGGAAAAACACTAAATTCCTTAGGTAATTATTTAAAATTAACCCAAGTTGGACCTACATGTATATATCTTTGCTTAGCCTTTTTTGAAAATTTAACGTATAGAGTTCTGTCTTGGCAATAATTAAAGTCATATTGTGAACTCAGAGATAGCGAAATGCTTTCGGTCGTGTCGGCTAATTGGTATCGTATTCCATCTACCAGTGGCTGTTTTGTTGTTTCTGGCCGATTGCTGAGAGATAACAGCCGGTAAACCTCGTAGGCGGGACGTTGTATATAAACCTATATATAAATGAGACTGGCTCGAGCGACAGTCTCTGACTAAGTAATCAGCTTATTCCCTTAGATGCCAGCTAACACCTTCGGAACCAGTCCCAAGCCTGGATGAAGGAGGAATGCGAATCTATTGATCCTTATTGTTGCACGGGTCGTTAAACTGAAACTTCTGCTATATACTACGCTTTGTGAGTCAGTCGGACAGTATCACAGGAACGGAGAAGATGAACACTTCTGAGTAGGACAATTTCGTACGAAACTGTGAGGGTACACTGCCACTGACGACCGTTATCTCTGTATGATGTGTGTACATCGGAAAAAATGTCAGACTATAAAGTATAAAGTCGAATTCACAGATAGAGTGATAAATCAGTTTGGACAAGAACCCAGACGATTGCAATTGTTATTTTAAGAATAAGGTCAAATTTCAGACATATAAAATTTAATTATCATAAAAGTTTTTGACAGTTAATGTCTATGAATTTTTTCGGATGTTGGGAACCGCGCCAGAGGATGGAGAGGTAGCCAGTGCCGAGGGAGCGAGCGTCGAAGGTGGAGTGATCGGTTGCTTTCCACCCTATTGAGTCCCTGTGACAACTATTTAAAACTTTGCGCCCCCTAGAAAAATTCCTGCGGCCGCCCATGACTACGGGATTACCTTTAGCTGAAATCGATGCTGAATTGATGACAGTATCATGGACATTAGTAGACTGCTTACTTTACCAACGTCAAGTACGGCATTGAAGGCATTAAAATAATTTAGCAATGTAAACTACGGGATAACCCTAGAGTTGCAGGTCATTTTTCCAAACTAAATCTACGTCAAACAGATAATGTAGAGCAATCATAATTATATTTTTCTTCAGTTAATGGTTTTGGGTAGCAACGCCTAGAAAATTATAGGGCATCAAATAGGCCTAATATAAACCTCAATTTTAGTAGATAGAAATAAGGAAAATGTACGCTACATTATTAAAGTTGTGCATTTCAAGTTACTTTGCGGATTCGAATCACCAAGTTGCAACCAATTTTTCTGTCAGGGCATTTATCAAATCTTCTGTCAGTTATGAATTTGAAATCAATTGTGTAAGGCCATTAGAATTAACAGACAATGAAAACCATGTGCGGACAGAATGTCGTCCTTTATAACGCGGTAGACTGCTAGCTGTTAGTATTTCAGAATGCAGCGTTTATTACCTTCATCTTCACCCTTATCTCTCACTGTTTTCTTTCGTAGATGAAGAACCAATAATGCAGATATCAGCGCTATGTTGGCAAGAACGGAAATTCCAAAGAAAACGCCCAAGATTATGGAGGAAGTTGAATCGTTGTCCGTTGAAATAGCTACAGAAAATAGAATACTTCACTATAACTGATGAATTTCCTACTTTGTCTTCTCTACATCAGGAAAACATTCTTTGTGTTATCTTTCTTTCTCTGAATAAGTATAAACTTATCTTGCGTGTTGCCCTGCTCTGGTTAAGTTGACCACAGAAACTTCGTTTAGAAATATGCTCCGCAAGGCTGCCCTTGTTCCACTTGACAAGAAAACCCTGTGTTGAGAAAATTTAAGATATCTGAGCATGTTTAGATGTCGCTATTTTCTGACACTTTGTTTTTATGGAAATTGCAAAATTTGCTCTTTTGACGTTTTAATAGCTACGTTATAAATTAAAATTAGAACCCATGAGGTTCAAGCACATTTTTTCTAAATCATGATCAATATTCAAACTATTTAAGTAAATAAAAGAATAGTCAGCTTATTTACAAATAAAAAACTTGTTTCAAGTTCTTTATGTTAGGAAAACGTATGCTGAATTGAAGGTATTTTTTAAATTTTGCATGTCAACGTATAAATTTAAGTTTTTCATTACAATTCGTTTCATATACAATTGGATTGTTAACAACTGCTATTTTTACCGCCAATTCAGCGTGATTAGATTTTTTAATTTGTGAAGCAATCCTTGAATATGAAATCAGCTTACAGCGCATGTCTCTTCACTTTGTGCAATAAAAGTTCATACGTAACAAAAACGGCAGCTAAAGTGGCACTGGCATCAACCAGGAGTTATCAAAATATTTTTTCGTTTATTGAAACAATCCGGTTGACAAACCGCAACCGGTTACAGTGTACAATTATGCAACTGAAACGATTCACAAGAACACAAATGACAGAAGACATAAATCTTAACTACTAACAGAACAGACAGCCTGCAATACACGGCGCTAATAGCAGCCTACAAAGCATGTCCGCCCTACGGGACTCGAACTCGGTACCTCTCGCGCTCTATGCCAGTGTGCTATCCAATGCGCTATCGGCCCCCCTCCCCACAATGTTGGCTGTTATGGATGCCTGACAAACACATTCTTGGGTCTGGACTAAGAAATACTACTCACCCACGTAAACCGTTATCCATGAAAAGTCTGGACGAAGGCAATTGTCAAACTGTTGATGGTCGTCAGTGACTGCGCAGAACGTGGAGTGGTTCTGACCCAGTCTTAAAATGATGTACTAACTAAGGATGAGTCACAGAAACAATACATGCTGCAACTCGGACAATGTTTTCTGTTCCAACAAAGGCAGATTGAAATAATCGCGGGTTGTGGGTTTCCGGCACTTCAATGATGGTGATTAATGCAGACTGGATAATTGCTTTACTTATCCAAAACTATATCGCATTACAAATTATTTGCATTTAATGCAGTTTTACTAAGCAGTAACACTGCGGTTTATATTTTTGATTAGGCTGTTTATTCTTCAAAATAATGACTGACTTGAAATTCAAAATTATAAATGTTTTTTGACAAGTTCATACTATATTGTAAAAAGTCTGCAAACATAGTGACCTCTAAATATAATCCAATCTTTCCAAAATCTTGCGTACAGGCTCATGTTTTCATGTGTAACAAGGGCAGCCTTGTGAAACCATGCATTTCCAACTGTTTTGGTCCACCCTAATATATATATATATATATATATATATATATATATATATATATATATATTATATATATATATGCTGGTTCTTATCCAAGTTCTCTAGTCACTGCATTTGGCTGTATCCCTCACTTCAGCCTTAACATCGCCTTTGGTTGGTTTCCTAGCAGTATACTCAGAAAATAAATCTTATTCACACTTTAAAGCTGTTTTCTATCGCCGGGGTTCGGCCATGCAAGGCGCCCATCACGTCCTACTGCTCATTCTTTCAACGCCATCTGGCGAATGAATCGACCTTAGTTGTCTGCATAATCGTAACATTCGGTAATTATTATAAATTATCTTAAATTTTAAAATGTTCTTAGGCTACGCTGTAAACAGTATAGACACGAAAATGTAACCCTAACAGTCAACCAACTGACCTGTACTAAAAAGTGTACTATATCCTTTACTTCCATTATTCGCACAACCTCCAGAGCAACTGCAGTCGATATTTTAGATAGTATTTTTGAATGTAAACGATATCTGACTGTGATTCTACATGTACTGAGCCATTACTTTTTGAGAGCGATGCTGAGATTATTGACCTAATTTTATTAGGGGTCCTTGATTGTTTGACAGTTGTTGACAAAGGAGAGGGAGGGGTCAAAAACTGCCTAAAAGTTGTTGACAATTAATGGACGACCCCTGTTTGATTTGTCTAAAGTTGGATTCAAATGTGTCAGAAAGTGAGTTGAGTCCATTGTCATCGATGGTTTCAAATGTATACTTAGAATTAACTAGAAACCCAACATCGCCTCCAGCTCCCTCTCACTCATTCATACATATGTTCGTACATGCATATTATACATTCATGCATACGTTCATACAAACATTAATACATTCATTCTAATGTTGTTAACAATTAAATTCTTTTATAGTTAACTATTTAAGAGTTAACGATTGATTAAATGCATTCCAAAACAAGTAATGACAAATGCAAAATTAACATTACTAATTGTTTATCTTTTAAAAGTATTATTAATATTTAATTATTTATTGCTAATTAGTAGTTACTACTTACATAGTAACCCTGGTTATTTGTTTTTAATTATTAGTAGTCTTGTTTATATTTTTCAGTTCAAATGTCTTCCTTCAACCAATTATTAAATAGACCGGCATGTTAACCCTGGTAGGTTCCAGTGAGCAACGTGTTTTGTTGACAATTATGAAAAGCGGTCAAGCGATCTTCGATTAATAGTTACAAATAAATTTACTCGTTAAAATTAATTAACGATTAATCGACTAATTAATCGTTAACTTCCGCAGCACTAATTCATAGATAGGTTCATACATACATATATACATACTTTCATACATAAACAGCAATATACAATTATACATTCATACATACAAACAAGAAGATCAATCTGAATTATATCAAGAATAATACAAATGTAGGAAAATTTGCTTTTTACCTAATCTCTTTCTGCAGTAAGCATCTGCATACATTTCTTCACCATTCCTCAGCCAGATCCATTCAGCGTTTGATCGAATGCCAGATACGGACACCCGACTAACTCGCTCCACGGCAGACGTCCAAGCGGAATCGTCGAAATCAATTTCCTCCCAACCGATCTGACTGACGTCTGAACATTTCCAAGAAGAATTAGTCAGAACATATTCATCATCTGTTGACGCCAAAATAGCTGCTCTCGACCTTACAGGTCCATTTCTTCCATGTATCGCTATTAATCTCGTAGTACAAGGAAGTTGGACAACGTCCGTCAGTGTATAGTTGTTGGCATTTGGGAGGCCAGTTATCTCAATGCCATCGATGTAGATCCTCAAATAGTTATCGACCGTAACTGTTAGATTACGTTTCTGACATCGGAATTCATTAGCAGATGTCGCTTCCAATTCGAAAACAGAGAGAAGAAGAAGAACTGAAGAAAATAAAACATTTGTTTAACAAAACCAAGTCAACCCACTGCACCAAGGGAGAAAGGCTCAACAAAAACTATGAAAAAGGTCCAAAATTATCTTCTTTTTAATCTGCCACTACAGGAACTTTGATTGCTCTGTTTGCATAAGTTGTTTTGAATAAAAGGCACAGTTATAACTGTGTTTATAGTTTCTATTCTATTCTATTTACGGACTTAAAGGTTTTTGTGTACTTTACATAACGCCTCTTTCCGAAGGGGTTGTGCGATCTCACTATACCGATTCATCACCATGACGTAGGTGGTTATGAAGGTATGGTTATGGCGTTGGAATTTAAATAGGAGGAAAAAGAATTACAACTCTGCGATATACCGATGACATTGTGCTGTTGGAGGTTTCAGAAGCCGAGCTGTAGGAGATGGTGAATTGTTTGGACAGAGCAGGCAGCAGAGAGGGGCCTTTTATTAATGTGGACAAAAACCAAGACTACGGTAATAAAGGCAAACCTCATGTGTCATCATGGAGGCAGCAGGTTTATGCAAGTTGACACATTTCCATATCTTGCTCACTTTAGAACCGACGGCACTGAGTAATAGTGAGTATAGTAAAGATATTCGGTCAAGATTAGCGAAGGGACAATTTATTGGGGCAGTATGGAAAAGTCACAACACCTTGCTTGCCACAAAGATACGACATATGAAGGTTCCTGTGAAGGTTCCTGTGAAGGTTCCTGTGAAGGTTCCTGTGAAGGTTCCTGTGAAGGTTCCTGTGAAGGTTCCTGTGAAGGTTCCTGTGAAGGTTCCTGTGAAGGTTCCTGTGAAGGTTCCTGTGAAGGTTCCTGTGAAGGTTCCTGTGTGGCCAGTGGCAATATACTGGTGTATGGTTGTGAGATCTAGACCACGCATGAAGAAGGATGAGAAGCAAAGAATCAGCGCATTTTAAATGGTCTGCGCCAGATCTTCGGAGTATCATGGACTGAGAGAAAGACAAACAAGTGGGTGTTGGAGACTACCGGAGTGGAAAGGAGTCCTCACGGATTGACCAAGCGGAAGAATACGTAATTTGGGCAAGACTACATGGAGGTTGTCTAGAGAAGGCACCGTTCCTAGATCAAGAGATTAAGGAAAACCTAAAAATTAATGAGATGGATTGATAACATAGAATCTATCGAATATTGAAAGAGACAAAAAAAGATGTAAATGAAGTAAAATATACGTCGATGGTGCGGTCAATCCTCAGATCGAGGGCGTTTGAAGATTAGACAAGATAAGAACGATTATGGAATCTTGCAGGGCTTTACACTGAACAAGACGTCTTTGTAGCGTCCTGACTCTAAGTAAACAAACTAGGATAACATTACTTTCAGCGAAGAGGACAAGCTAAAATATTTATGATAAAATACTTGAGCCAGATCTTTACTAAGAGATTTTCATGAAACGGGATGGACAGTTGGACACGTGGTGAGCTGATACAGATTTAGAGAACCGGATTGACTGGTCGTCAAACAGGTAGTGAAAACCAAGAACTGCGAGATGTTATGAAAACATCGAAAGGTTCAAGATGGTGTTTTTGAATCACCGTTGCCCCGTCGGAACCCGGAATAAGAACAGCCATGGGAAGCGTTTGTCTCAAAGTCGTTCGAATTTCATTCAATCGGTATTGGTTTTTGTCAGTGCGTCTGCACTTGGCACTTGATCCAGTTCATTCCACACTTCATGGAGTCAGGTTTTAAAATTAATGGTACATGATACCGCAGTTAACGAAGAAACTCTTACCAGATATGTGAGAAATGTCACAGTATTGTACATTTCAGATTGTGCTCCAGACTACATGGCTCGTGTAACTGTCGAACTGTTGGCGAACGAAACTCCTGATTTCATACATCATGCACGTTGCCCCATAGAACGAGAATTCGTGACTTGAGGGTTTAATATTCGTAAATATTCGTGAATATTAGGGCATATTCAATATTCGTAAATATTATTCGTAAATATTCGTAAATATTCGTTGATGACGTCACTGTTTCCGTTTTGAGGACGAAGATTAACTATTTCACTCTCGAATGTGAATGCCGCATGGTCAGCCCGCATTGCCTTTTGAGATGTTGAACAATAAACTAGGCTAAGTGAAGTTACTGATATAAGATGAGTAACTGTGACATGTAGGCTAACTGTTCTTGTTCTAATGCCTAGTTTTTGGCACTGAATTTTGTACAATTAATCACGGATTTTTAACAGTTAAGAATTAAAAGAAATTTAAAAAATGTAATATTCGTTGGCCAGTTTAAATATTCGTCAATATTCGTAAATTTCTACAAATCTTAATATTCGTAATATTCGCATACTCGTTCTATGCGTTGCCCCTACCTAAATGCTGTGGACTAAAAGATTTGGAAAATTAAGCGAAAAAAGTCTGTAGAACAGATATTCTGAATGTCGCTGAGCAACGTCAACGTATCAGACAGACATGGGATGAACTGGATCAACGCATAATTGATACTGCAAAAAGTCAGTGGAGGACGAGCCTTACTGTCTGCGTCGAAGGCTTTAAAGGACATTTTGAGGACAAAAAAGGGCGTCAAACACGTTGGTTAAATTTGTAGTCTTTCTAGTTTGATTGAAAATTTCATTTCTATTCATTTTTAATGCAAGTTAGGTTGGTTTTATCTATGGGTCGCTATTTTCTAATCGCCGACTATATTCAAGTTGGTTTGGCGATGAGTGTATTTAAAGATTGTACTATCATGCTTGTTAACAAACGCTGGTGTGAGGTAAATAAAAGGGATTGTGGTTTAGTTCTGCGAGTTGTAAGGAAGAACGGACGATTGAAGAAGCAAAACTGTTCAAAGCTGCGATTTGGAGAGACGCGTTGTTTGCTCCCAACGATCGTCGAGTTCTTTGTAGTGACAATTAACGAACACTGAACTCTGTGTGAAAGAGTTTCAATGAAGTGTCTTTGAAATGTTCTTTAATTAAGTTAGTCGAGGACTAGCAACAGCTGTGACTCCAAAGGAGCCTTATTAGACGACTGCCTGAACGATGGCCGCAAACAGCCACCGCTTCGGTCGTACGCTGGTCGGCGGTCTGTGGAGGAACGTGATCAACAACTGAATCAACTATGACAATCGGCAACCCAGTTACCTGCTCCAACTTTCGTTCCTTATGTGGGCGACCGTCGAGGCTAATAGCGGACGGTCGAGGTTCTATGGAGCGCGTGACCCAACGATCGCCTGCACGGTGAACGACAGCCGCGCCGCCCCCGCCTCTGCCTTTAGCCGATCGCAGTCCGGCCGTCTATGGAGGAACGCCACCCCAGTGGCCAGCTCCAGCCTTTGTCCCAGGTAGGTCTACTTCATCACAGCGTTATTCTGTTTTGTGGCCTGTAACTTGCTGCGGTATGTCAACATGTGTTTGAATAAACGAATATATTATATGGCGCATGACTTGTGATTTGTGCACTTTTAAGACCTGGTCTTATTTTCTTATGTCTTCTCTGTATTATACTGTATACAATGGTATAATGGTTTCTAGGACGTTGTCCTCTTGTTGATGTCTTCTCTATAATTATCATATAGGGTAACGGATATGTGATCTGTGGGTTTTTAAGACGTAATATTTGGGTTTCTGCACTGTCTTGAAGGCCTGCCCCTCCATATTTGTGGGAACTTTGCCGTCTTACCACAGTAGTTCAGCGCTGTTGCTCTCTCGTTCAGCTGCGCAGGTGGAGCTCATTGTTCCCCGTTCACGGACTGTTATTAGGCAACGCCGCGCGATGTATGTGGCTGGCCCTACGACCTGGAATGTTCTGTCGCTGACACTTCGTCTGACACCAACAACTCACTCTGCTTTGTTCTTCTCTGGCCTTCAGACTGTACTGTTCGACCGAGGTTGGGCTGGGAGCGCTTCTGATAAGACACCAAGTCTTAAGGGGAGCTATATATAATTAAAGTAATAATAATGACTATTATCATTTTTCAATGTCTTCTCTATATTATGTTATAACGGTTATGTGATTTGTGGGTTTTAAGATGTGGTATTATTTTTCGATATCTTTCTATATGATGAGCAGGCTTATCGTTGATTATGGCCAAGGAACGGTCAATGTACTGTAAAGTAAGTAAGTATATTCTTTATTTATCCAACTGCATAACCGCACTTTGGTTTACATGAAATTAAACATTATAAAGCATTCTTGTTAGGCCTATTGTAATCTGTAAATAGACATTTTAAATTGATCGGAAAGTAAAACTGGATTTCTTTGCATTTATAAGCGAATTCATAATAATTATAGCCCCTTATATCGACCATGAGAGACAGCCACGGGCATGAAGTGTTTCTGATTCCGTTTGCCTTGGCACCAGCATGTGAGGGCGAGTGTCCTTCTAGCGTCTTATCCTCCACCAGCAGTGGAAGTCGATGAATAGATTTTAACGGAGTTCGTCAGGGCTCACGATAACTCACAATTGGAGAAGAATACAACGCAGAAAAATTTAATTAATTTAATTACGCTTATATATACGCATGCATAATAAATAACGCATACATGAAGTCCTTGGGTAGGCTACAAGTTTTCCGACCGCGATCATTAATAAAAGAATAGCATTTTTTAAATTTACTTTTGAGCATAATTATTAGGTATATTCTATAGGCTAACCTTCTGATATCCAAAATGATTTCATTTTGTTGTCCGTGTTAAATAGAGAGTATTCTTCTTCTCCGGAGATCGAACAGCGTGAATTGCGACGTTGATAGCAGTGCATTCAGATCAAAATCTTTCCACTCACAAGTCGGACCAATATGCGTGTCATGAAAATGCGAGAATTGGTGTGGGTGCTGTGACGTTACTGGACCACTCAAGTTTTGTTCTATTTGGGTGATTCTTTAGCCTCTGCCGCTGCCGATAAGGGCTACATTTCAGAAGACACAGTACCTAATGGTCAAAATAATTAATCCAAGGTTATTTCAAGGTAAAACGGTCAAAATCAACTGAAAATGGCCATATCTCAGCCAAATGTTGTTTTATTTGAGTGATTCTGGTCATTGTTCCTTGATTTTGACCTTTAACCTTCAAATGACCCTGGGTTAGCATAAGGTCATTTCAAGGTCAAAAGGTCAAAATAAAGAGAAATTGCCATAACTCAGAATCACCCAAATGCAAAAACATTTACCAACTGATTCTGACCTTTGACCTTGAAGTAACCTTGTATTATGTTAACCTTACCCTTTGGTTCTATTTCTTCTCGAATTCAGTTCTTCTCAGGCAAATAGGTGAAAGAACAATGTTTGGCTGAGTTATATCTTTTTTGCCTTGATTTTGCCCTTTTGCCCTTGAGATAGCATTGGAATGTGGTAGACTTTTTGTCATAGTTCTTAGATTAGGTAGCCCTTATCGGTTCGAGCACACAGGTAAGGGCATAATTAAAATGTAACAATAGTTGTTTGAGCTATGGTTATTTCCTCTGGTTTTCCTCTGAAATTGACCTTTTTGACCTTAAAATAACCTTGCATCGCCTTATATTTTATTGCCGTGTTTCTTATCCCAGATCAAGAAGAGAAATACAAGAAAAGAATTAGCTGATCTCAAGAATTATTGGCTGAGATCTGGCAGTTTTTATCTGATTTTTGCTAGATTAAATTTTTCTGACCTTGAAATGATCTTGAATGATAAAGAATTTAGTGTCAATATTTTCCACAATATAGCTCTCGTCGAGACAAACAGAACAAAAGAAAGTTCATGCAAATCGGAGTATTCGCTAATTTTTTTGATAAAAAGTGTAAATTGAGAATGGAGCCAAGTTCCAAGGACAGAGCACGAACGCCTATTATAATTTTATAGTCCTGCAATTTAAGTAGTCTATGGCTCCACTACACCAGTTCTGTGACAAAAACAATTTAGTTTAAAAAAACTGAAAAATACTTAATGTGCAACGATAGGCCTACTATTGTCGACGTGCAATTGAAACTCTATCATCAATGATTAACTGGTGCAGAAAGTTCGCTATATTTAGCACTGCACTATTGTGGTCTACAGACTGAGTGACCTTCTTCATCTTTTTCGTAACGAATCGTTTGATGTTAGTTGTTTGACTGTTCAGCTGACGTGTATGAATAAAGTTGCGTGTTCTGATGAAAAAACTGATTACTGCTTCAGGTGCATCTGGAAATTTGGATGCTAACATCTCGACTGGCGCAGCAATAACGTTCTTCTCTTTACTTAATGCTGAGCCATGATGGGCACGAAGATCGCTTTCCATTTGCTAGACTATTAGGAGACAGTCATCAGACGGAATGCGTATAGACCGTCACGACTGAGACAAGGCAATCACACACGACAAGTTACTGGTGCGGAGGGAAATTTGACTGGATACTTGCCCTAAATCTAGGTGTTGGCTCTTCAGCTTGAATGCTATACGTATCCAGCCAAATAGTGATGCAGATCGGCTGTTGAAGATTGCATCTGCTTAGTCTGGTGTGCCTTGGCACGTTGTACCTGACTGCGTATAACTGCTTCCTCTGTAACTGCGCCTTTAAGAAATTTATCAACGTCATCAGCTGTCAGCTCGGTAACTCTGTCTTCAAGGTTGCCATCCTGAGTTCTGTCAGCCTATGAAATGGCCACGTCAAGAAGACGTGGCCATTGTTTAACAGGTGGACAGTCAAGTCAGTCAGTCATATAGTCGTTTATTGTGTTAACAACAGACATAAAGCTGTAGGTGTACATAGAAAAAACCGAGATTGTACCCCGGTATAGTATGAAGCAATAGCTGAGTAAGAGTTCAGGAATAGCATACGAGATATACAATTTCGTGAGTCTTTGTCAGGAAGGTTAAAGTTATGTGGTCTGACCCTAAGAAAATAGGGCGTGAAATGTTGGTTAGGAAAAAGGCATCTGAGTGAATGATTCTCATTTAAGAGAACGGCTTTGAATAGTGAAGTGTCAAGTAATCATCAAACGATGATGCCGACACCGAAGACAACGGTGTCGGCATAACGTCGCACATTGCTGTTGTTCAGTTCGACGCAATTCCTGGCAACAAGTAGAAGACGAAAGCGATGTTTGACCTCCGCTGGCGTTGGATGGTCGTAGTGATGTCCAGTGACTCGAAGCTGTGAAAAGAAATCTTCCAAGCAGTCCTGCTTAAGATGTATTGCGCGTTGTAGAGCGCCTGCAAGCTCGCAAACAATGCCTTGACTGCCGTAATGGACATTAGAAATCCCTTCTGAAAATAATGGAAGCAAAGTAATCTTCCCTACAATCCTCATACCAGCAATTGTCTCGTGCATATAGTCCAAGATCTGGTTCTGTATATTCAAGTGTGTTCCATACGCCGATGTTGTCTGGAATGTCCTGTCTTAATACGAGTGTTCAAAATATCGAAGGCATCGTTGACCAGTTGAAAGAAATATGCCATCTCCATTTTATCTGGGAACAGACAGCTAATCGCAACAGTTCAAACCTTCTGACGTTCCATGCCAACAGCGTTCAAATGTAATGGCATAAGCTTGTGGACAATCTTCAATTCATCATTATCACGAACCACCTGAAGCAGCATATCCTTTTTGACTACAGTACCGCTTGGCAATCAGATGCCTTGATCCAAAAAATGGTTTCGCAGCAGTTTTAACAGATGTGTTATCGACAAAGGACCAAACTTTCCTCGAGTTGTCCGTTGGATTGGAAAAATAAAGCTGTGATTCGGTAGCGCCGACGTGCGACAAGAGTCTTCTGTTGTCACCTGGCAGGTCGCAGACGCATGCAAACCGTTCATATTAACACACTGCGTAATAGTCTAACACCATTCATCGATATAATTTAAAAGCTCAACTAACAATATAATACACAAATCAGAAGATCACAAAAACTCAAACTTTTACACAAATTTTCAAAACACAGCTCCTTAACCAAATTCGCATTTTACTAATCCATAGCTTAACTATCATAACTCACACAGTCACTGCCTCCTATAACTACAGATTCCTATAATTAGTAAGGGTCACACATCGTTTTAAAAAAAATAAATCAGCTTCATTCGAGTTCATAAGCAAATCGTATACATTTCGGTGTAAGGCACGTATAACTAAGCGCTTCGAAAAACAGTAGCCTATTTATAGCAGACCCTGAGTTACAAAATGCAGTTTGGATTAAACGCGTTTTAATCCAATATCATAAAAGACCAAATGTTGCGTGATTGTTTCTTTCTCTTCAACTTTTAACGAGCGTTGAATAATTTAATCTGAAGTTTCTCGTAAACGTCAGTTTGTTTGCTGCACAAAGCCTCTTAGGTTAGATATTCGAAAACCGTTTCATTGATTTCCTCAGTATCCACAGCACTGACTTTGACCTACAACAACAGAGAAGTGACATATATGACTATACGTGCAACGTCGTGCATTCAGATATATTTATTGTATTGTATTGTGTTGTATTTGAACACTTGTTATAGCGCCCCTACCAGATTTCCCATTCAGAGGCGCTCCCGACTACTGCGCGAACGCTGAATCGGAGTTTCACGCCGAAGCGCATGAGCAATTGCGAGTGAAGGACTTGCCCAGGGTCCCTATGCGGCGACTTTGATTATATATTATATATATGTATAGGCCTACTCCTACTCTTATATATATTATATACTCTTGTGTACGCGGTACAATAATATCTTTTAAGTTTATAATTAGACATTAAGGACTATAATAGTCGACCTTTCATGTGTTTCTATCACGAGTATTGTTTTTAGTGCCATATACAAGGATGGCCTGCAATGAGCCTACCTATTTCAGATTGAGAATAAGATCAATTTGCCCTACTCCGAATTTAAATAAAATTTATTTATTGTTCAACGCGTGAATGGAGAACTAAAATGCAACTTAGTTACTAATTCTAAGTAAGTGAAGACACAATTTTCTTCCCTTAGCATCTTATGGCCTATAAGACAATAATTTTTATTTTTATCTGCATGAAATATCTTCGAATGCAGCGACGAAAATGATTCATGACATTCACGATTAAAAAAATCAACAAAAAGATTGTCAAAAGCGTGAAATTAAGAAAGACGTGGAATTAGTAAAACACTTCAAAACAATTGCAACCGACTTGTGGTTTAGTGGCTCGTATAAATAGTTTAGCAATTTCAGAAATTTACAACGTTTTTAATGCCTAAGGATATGTTTTCATGACAAAACCTAAACAGCCCCAACAGCCCGTTTTCAAAATAAGTGTAAAATTGTGGCACATTTAGGTGTTTAATGATTGAATAAGTTTCATCATTGTGAACGACTGAACGTGCTTTCTGAGAACGTTGAAATTGATTTGAATTTAAACCTGTTGAGTATTTCATTCACGTCTGGACATTTGATTGACAGTAGTGTTCAGAATGCAAAACAGGAAATCAAGAACACGAGTAATTCTCATATAAATTGTGTTTATTCTTACTTAAAGTTAAATATCTCAGTTTCATTTTGTGTATCATTAATATCATTAGTGCTTTACTACAAAGAAATTTGTTAAACACCAAACAGTAGTGGTTAAAAAAATAGGTGTCAGTTTTCCAGGGAGTGAGCAAGTGCCCCCTCTTGCACATATGTGCGGGCGCCCATGCTTTTTACCTTCAGTTTCTGATGGTTAGCCTACTTTCGGAAATGAAGAACCAATAATGCAAATATCAGCGCTATGATGACAAGAACGGAAACTCCGAAGAAAACGCCCAAGATTATGATCGAAGTTGAACCGTAGCATGTTGAAACTATAAGAACAAATCAGATAATCTTTTCACAATGTTCAAAGGACGCCCGAGTTAACGTTGCTTATTAATATCTCGCATCTGAGGGATTATAGATACGTCGGGGAAAATAATAACAACAATAGTAGTAATAGTAGCACCCGAAACGTTAGACTGGTTATGTGACTTCAACCTTAACATCATGTGTAGCGGTTCCTTAGCAGTCTACTCCTAAAATGCATCTAACTTGAAAATGGTTCTTTGTCGGATAAAAGAGCCTCTGAATAGGCTTCTGGGAGAAGCACTATATAAATGCTCTGAATGACTGAATGAACAAATGTGTATAGATCCATAAAACTTTCTTATCGTTCGTTTAAGACACGATAGTTAAATCCGCAGAATTTTGACTGATTAATTCAATCTAGAGCGAATCAGAGGCGATTTTTCTGTAGCTGAGGATCGTCTGCACATTCGTAACATTCAGTCATTTCATTAAATTATCGTAAATTTGAAACTGTTCTTGAAGCTGGAAACAGCATAGGAACGAAACCTTAACAGTTAGCTAGCTGACCTTTACGGTAGAGGGTTACCATTTTTGCTCATTTGCAACGTAAGTAAAGGCAGTGTGCTACAATGCTACATACATTTCCAAAAGAAAGTATAGTTGTGTTCGGTCCAAAAAGGATGACAAAAACAAATTTAAAAAATGGAAAATATGACTGCCTGTGTAGCCAAACAATCAACAAGGTTAAATAAGGTGAAGAAGCGATCACTGCAGAGCTTGAAGGGAATGCCTCCACCAAACTCATTCTTCAAATCTAGAACCACTCTGGCACTTATGCCCATATTCTTCGAAGCTGTCGTCTGCTCATATTGTTTGCGGACCAACCAGTTGTGTCTTCATCGACACTACCTTCTTCGCTCTTGTCTACATCTGATGGTACATGTATAAGACAATGGCCGCGCTGTCAAAATGACCGTCGTACTCATTGGCCTTCCTTCACAATACTAACCTTTCCGCGTGATTTATTTTAAAACAACAATCTACCTGCGAATAACCCCACTAAATTACACAGTGCACTGCAGATTAAGAGGTTTTATAGGGACATCCCTCTGGTAACCAGAATCCTTCACTAGCATTTGTGCCCTCTCGTCCATGAGACACAAAATACAATGGCAAAAATTAAAACTCAGAGACTCTTACAATGCAAGAAAATTTGATTTTTACCTGTCTTTCTGCAGTAGATCTCTGCATCCATCTCTTGCTGATCCGAAGTCCATTGTCTCAGCCAGATCCATGCAGCGTTTGAGCTAATCACAGGTATCGACACCCACTCATTTTCTCCATTACGACCATACTCCACGGCAGACTTCCAAGCGGAATCGTCAAAATCAATTGTCTCCCAACCTAGGTGACTGACGTTTGAACATTTCCAGGAAGAACTGGTCAGAACATAGTCATCAGCTGTTGACGCCAGAATACCCGCCACATTCCCGTATTGCCCATTTCTTCCATGAATCGCTATTAATCTCGTAGTACAAGGCAGCGCGACAATGTCCGGTTGATTAAGGTTGTTGGCATGTGGAAGGCCACTTACCTCAATGCCATCGAAGTAAAGTCTCAAGTAGTCATCGACCGTAACGATCAGATGACGCTTTTGACAAGAGGACCCAGAAACAGACGTCGCTCCCAATACGATAACAGAGAGAAGAAGGACAACTGAAGAAAATAAAACAAAACCAAGCCAAACCAATTACACGAAGAGAGAAAGGTTCAACATATGCTAAGATAAAGGTGCATAACTGCATATCTTTTTATTAAATTTCACCAGCACAAGAACTATGATTGCTCCGTACATTCAGAACGAGCCTGTTACAGCGTGGTATGTATGAATCAGAAAAAAGAAAGTTATAACCGTCGAACGTTTTGTTTCCTGTATACTTTATATAGGGACTCTTTCCGAAAGGGTTGTGTGCTTTCACCAAATTATATTTGTGTTCGCTAAAACAATTGATTGTACTTCGTTATTAAAATTGTTTTCTTGAAATAAAACAATTTTCTGTTACCAATCCACCTGTGATGTCTGAGTTAGAAACAGAAAGACAAGAGAAGGTAAGGTGGATATGCCCTGGAGAATCAATCCATATGCTTGGAAGACAGTTACAATTGCAAGAAATGCAAGGCACTCGGCTCCAGCTGTTGAGTGATCGAGGGTCAGAGCTCGCTGAGAAAATGTTCTTTTATGACCAAGTGCTTGAAAATATCTGGGCTGCAAAGAACCCTGACTCGTAAGGTAGGCTAAGCGGGTTGCCCTCAGCTCGAATGCTGCGGACACAGGCCCCATGTTCAGCCTCATCGGTCCATCGCTGGTAGAGGGTTTGTGGGGAGTGAACGGGGTGCCAGCGCAGCCCCACTGACTGAACTGAGTGCAACTACCGGATCTGGCCAGTCCATCCCATTGGCACAGAGTCCTAGGACGACCTATAGAGCACTCTAACCTCAATGGATTTACCATTTCAAAGCCCAGATGTTCAACTTCCCTTTGGGCCCATAATGAAGAGGAAATAGGGGCTGCTTCCGTTCTACTGCTGCTTGGCAACCCACAAAGGGATGAACGACATCAGGCATGTTATCCTAGAACCGCATTGACTGTTTTTGGCTTATAACAACCTGATGTAATGAATTCTGAATAAAATTATGTGGATATGTCATCTTAGAACTGAAGTTTACAGACTTGAAGCGTCCCATTGCAATGGAAAATTAAAGCAGTTTCATAGTCAGACAAAATATCTCAACTGTGTTGCAAACCTGGTAATTGAGGCAGGTCAAGGTCACATATCTGACAAGGTATTGCAAGGATGGTTAGGTTTATGAGTGTTGGTTTTCACTGAAATTACATTGTGAACCTTTTACTTACAACCCTCCTTCTTTGTGGAATAATCTTCCCCCACAAATTCGGGCTGAGATTTTGGCAAGTGGTTTATCCGTTGCTTGAAAACTTTTCTGTTTCTCAGAGTGCTCACGCTGGAAGCGCCTCTGAATAGTCATTACTGCTAGAGGCGCTTTATAAATGCCCAGATACAATACAACACAACACACTTAGAATTTTACCAGATATTTATTAATTTGTTTATGCAGTGCACCGTGATTGGAAGGAAAAAGTCTGTATTCCAGGAATGCAGCAACTCACTGCTCTACATGAATCTTTACTACTAAAGGCATAATAAGTACTAATAATTTGTAACATTTTATGTTCATTTTATTAATTTGTTTATTCTGATTGAGATTTATATACAGCACCTCACTGCTCTATATAAATCTCCAGAATATATATATTTGTACATTTTACGTGTAATTGTATATATATATATATATATATATATATAATATATATATATATATATATATTCTAATGATATTGAAAAGACATTGTCCTGAAGAATGCACACGACAATGAAACTCAGAAAATATTTCCTTATACACCACATATTATTATGATGCTGTGTTGTGGATCCATGACCGCATTTTCACTACAGTAATTGGAATGTAAACGAACATTTATACAGCGCTCCTTTAAGATATCTACTCAAAGGTGCTTTCTGCACTAGCCTATAATTATGATGTTAAACGTCATTACGAAAACGAATATGTTACATCAATTAGCAAATTTTCTTGGATGACAAGCACATATTCATGATTCTGACTGATAATTTCTTTCACTTTAGTTGGTGGTTAAAAGAACCATTAAATGTCCAGATTTGCCTGCTATACATAAAAGCTCGCTTCGACTTATTCGCGAGTCGTGGACTTTTTCCATTTCCATGGTCGAATATTATACGCAACGTGGACTTGTACGCGAGTATATAGGCCTACGGTGCTTTTGTTTACTATATTTTACTATTCTTTTTATCTGTTACATGTTCAAAGATTTTAATTTTTATGTTTTAATATTTTAAACACACACATAATATATATATATATATATATATATATATATATATATATACAATTATATATATATACGCACTTGTAACGGATTGTGCATCTGTAACAGAATCTGTTACATGTGCACTTGCATGATTAAATTTTACTTGTTGTGCTTGATAACAATCTACTAAAATCAAATAATTAGCAATGAAAAGCAATTTGACTTGTGTCATGGAGAGGGGTGCGTACAGCATACTCTGCACAAGGCACAAGGCCCGAAATATCCGAAGACCGGCACTGAAACTGCTCACACATTTTTGTTTTCCTCGTCTCCTCTGACAAAAACATTGTTTCGCTTGTCAGTTTAATTATATTATTACGTTAACCCGTTACTTTAAACATTAGCAATGCTTCCAACGTCATCTTACTGTCAGACTATCATGGTCCGGACATTATTTCACACGGACAATATCTCGCATAGGCCTATGTCGTGTCAGATACTGACTTGACAACGGAAGTGAGCGGAGTCGGACAATCTCCACCTCGGACGATATGTCCCACCACACCGGTGTAGGAGGCAGGGTGGACTCTAGGCACATTTTGTACTCTAGAGTCCATGATACCTATAGGCACCGTGGACTCTAGAGTACAGCATACCCAAACACGACAGTTGGAGGCAGGGTGGACTCTAGGCACATTTTGTACTCTAGAGTCCATGATACCTGTAGGCACAGTGGACTCTAGAGTGCAATTAAATTAAATTAATCGTAATCGTAATCGTGATCTCCAAACTTCTATAGCGCCACTTGAAAGCCAAGCTCAGGACACCAGCTTATTCACGAGCGCTGCGTCTAGTCAGAGGGGTTGTCCAAAAGAGTAGTCCAGTTTCCAGAGGATCAGAGAGGGCACAGCAGATGTTAAGGTGGGTGTCTTTTAGGTCGAGGATTGGAAGGTACAAGAAGAAACGATAGTTTTAAACAACATTTTATAAACTTTTTATTGCACGAGCGGGACGCGTGACGGTTATTTATCGAAACATACCATTGAACAGAGAGAGCCTCCTTTAGCAACCCTCCTCAAGATCAGCATCAGCCTCCTTAGCAACCAGCCTACTTAGCAACCAACCTCCATAGCATTTGATCAGCCTTCTTAACAACCATTCTTCTTATTTATATATCTTCGTTTCATACAAACAGACTTGATAAATCGCAGCGAGTTACATAATGGAAATCAGACAAATCTAAGATATGGGGTACACTTGCTGATGGGTACTTTACCGTTCGTTAGCCTAACTAGATTGAGCAACAAACCTTTGTAGCAAGCAGCCTCGACGTCATCCTCAACCTCTTTAGCACCCAGTTTCAAAGTCATACTCATCCTCTTTACCAACCAACCCATTAACAACCGGCCTCTTTAGCAACCTCCTTAGCAACCGTCTTTTTTAGCAACCAGCCTTCATAACAGCCAACTTTCTCAATAACCAGTCTCAAGGTCAGCCTTAACCTCTTTAGTAACCACCTTCAATGTCAGTCTTGGCATCTTTAGCAACCAGCCTCAGTCTCTTTAGCAACCGTCCTTAGCAACCAGCCACATTAGCAACCAGTCTCCTTAGCAGCCAACCTCCCTTCACAACAATGAGCCTCTGTAGCAACCGCCCTTCATAGCAGCCAATCTCCTAAGCAACTACCTTCCATTGCAACCGCCCTCTTTATCAGCCGTTCTTCTTAGCAACAAGTCTTCCTTAGCAACCGCCTTCCTTAGCAAACAAGTCTGAGGCTGACATTGAAGCTAGTTTCTAAGGAGATTAGCTGCTAGAAAGGCTGGTTGCTAAGGAGGCTGGTTTTTAAGGAAGCTCGTTGTTTAGACGTTCTGTAGCTAACGACGTTGGGCTCACCTTGACACTAATTGCTAAAGAGATTGGTTGCCTAGAACATTGATTGCTGAAGGCCGGTTGCTTGGTTAAGAAGGTTGGTTACTAAGAAGATTGGTTACTAAGAAGATTGGTTGCTAAGTTGTGCGGTTTCCAAAGACGCTGGTTGTTAATGATGCTGAGGTTGACCTTGAAGCTTGCAGTTAACATGATTGGTTGCTTAGAACATTGGTTGCTAAGGAGACTGGTTGCTAAGGATGCTGGTTGATAAGGAGGCAGATTGCTGATCTTAAGTCCGGCTGATAATAAGTGTTGCATGTCGTGTTTCGAATTGTTAGCATTATCCATTGTGTATAATATGTTAGTTTATTTTTATTATGAAATTAAAATTGTATTAACGTTTAATGCAGAAGTAAACTCTAAACCCGAAGTAGCTAAATCGGAAGTTTGCAATAACAAGAGTTCTAAGGAAACTAGAGTACGCAATGCCTGGGCTAGTGTGGAATCTAGGGTACAAATCACGTGCATAAAGTACGTTGTGCCTAGGAATAATTTAGCCTCTACACTATGGTTAGATGAATAATTATAGTATTTCTTCATTTTCGATAAATTAAACTAGAAAATTTCATAAGGTATGATGTATTCTGATTTGTTATTAAAAATATAGCTGCTGTCAATTTCGCTACCATTTTAGAGTCTTTAATTTTTTAAACACATAATTTCTATGGCCAAACTAGAGTATGCAATGCTTGAAGTAGTGTGGATCTAGGGTACAAATCACCTAGAGAGAGTACGTTGTACCTAAGTATAATGTACTCTAGAGTACGTTGTGCCTCGGTATGATGTACTCTACAGTTAGGATTTGATGGATTTAAAGAATAATTTACTTCACATTCGATAAATTAAACTATAACATTTTCATAGAGTCGTTAATTTTTAAATACATAAGTTCTATCGCCAAAGTAGAGTAATCAAAGCTTGAAGTAGTGTGGATCTAGGGTTCAAATCTACTAGAGTACGTTGTACCTAAGTATGATGTACTCTAGAGTACGTTGTGCCTAGGTATGATGTACTCTAGAGTACGTTTTGCCTAGGTATTATGTACTCTAGAGTACGTTGTGCCTAGGTATGATGTACTCTAGAGTACGTTTTGCCTAGGTATGATGTACTCTAGAGTACGTTGTGCCTAGGTATTATATACTCTAGAGTACGTTTTGCCTAGGTATGATGTACTCTACAGTTAGGATTTGATGGATTTAAAGAATAATTTGCTTCACCTTCGATAAATTAAACTATAAAATTTTCATAGAGTCGTTAATTTTTAAATACATAATTTCTATCGCCAAAGCAGAGTAATCAAAGCTTGAAGTAGTGTGGATCTAGGGTTCAAATCTACAGAGAGTACGTTGTACCTAGGTATGTGTACTCTAGAGTACGTTGTGCCTAGGTATGATGTACTCTAGAGTACGTTTTGCCTAGGTATTATGTACTCTAGAGTACGTTGTGCCTAGGTATGATGTACTCTAGAGTATGTTTTGCCTAGGTATTATGTACTCTAGAGTACGTTGTGCCTAGGTAAGATGTACTCTAGAGTACGTTTATAGGTATGATGTACTCTAGAGTACGTTGTGCCTAGGTATTATATACTCTAGAGTACGTTTTGCCTAGGTATGATGTACTCTAGAGTACGTTGTGCCTAGGTAAGATGTACTCTAGAGTACGTTGTGCCTAGGTATGATGTACTCTAGAGTACGTTTTGCCTAGGTATGATGTACTCTAGAGTACGTTTTGCCTAGGTATGATGTACTCTAGAGTACGTTGTGCCTAGGTATGATGTACTCTACAGTTAGGATTTGATGGATTTAAAGAATAATTTGCTTCACCTTCGATAAATTAAACTATAAAATTTTCATAAAGTATTTAATTGTTTTTTATATTTAATATTAAAAATGCAGTTACTGTTAATTTCGCTACCATTTTAAAGTCTTTATTTTTTAAATGCGTAACTTCTATGGCTTAACTAGAGTACGCAATGCCCGCGGTATACAGTTTGAAATCTGGAGCACTTAATGTTCTCGACAGTACACTGAGCCTAGAGTACACCTTACCTGCATAGAGTACGTTATGCCTGGATGTCGGCTAGGCATTTCGTACTCTAGAGTCCGAGGTACCTGTAGGCGCGGTGGACTCTATAGAGTACGTTGTGCCTAGGTATGATGTACTCTAGAGTACGTTTTAGCCTAGAGTCCACCTTACCTGCCACACCGGCCGACCTGAACAGGAGCCCTGCTGTGTTTTGCACAGGCAGTGCTGGTGCCAGATGCCTGATCCCGGTTTTGAGCCGACCCCCAATCGT
Organism: Aporrectodea caliginosa; assembly: GCA_020284085.1. Taxonomy (NCBI): domain Eukaryota; kingdom Metazoa; phylum Annelida; class Clitellata; order Crassiclitellata; family Lumbricidae; genus Aporrectodea; species Aporrectodea caliginosa. The sequence goes on along the minus strand of JACEVL010001319.1, from coordinate 120,677 downwards.
CTGCTGTAAATGGAAGCGACTACAGGCAACCAAGTTGTGCATAATCTAATGTTGACCTCTAATATCAGCCTCTGGTAGCGTGTATTTTTGGAATTTGGCTCGTGCACGCAGCTCAGCAACCGGTCACGTGGGCAAGACGCAGGCTTCGCAAGAGAACCGTGCTTCAGCTCATCTGATATATGGGCATTAGGCATCTTATTACGATTTAAAACATCGAAAATGTACAGGAAAAGTTATGGCAAGAAATCCAAAATGACTCAATTGGCGAGTCGTCTACCAGAGCAGCACCGATGAAACAACACTATGCCCCATGAAAAAGTACTATAAATACGAGCTCTAAACAATGCGATCACCTCGGCCAGCCAGCCAGTAGGCTACACTGTTTACCTCGATCAGTAATAATGGAATATAAAATATCCTTAATTTCTTTTGAGCAAAATTATTATTCAATAGACTAACCGTCTGATATCCAAAATGGTTTCATTTTGTTGTCCTTGTTAAGTAAGAAATTCTTCTTCGCAGATCGAGAGCGCTTAACTTGTACGCACCAAGAGTTCTGCCTGTCTGTCTGTCTGGCTTTATAATGGCCTACTGTGAGAGTCCTGCCGTGGGTTGTTTTTATTATAACGATTTATTCGCCTCTGCCGGTTTGCCTCTGCCCTGATCTGTGTAACTGGAAACACGCAGTCAGACGAAAGTAATCATACACACAGCCATACAACCACACAGGTTATCGGATATACCGACTGGCTGGCTGATCCCGGAACTGCCGATCGAGGCCCAGTTGTAAGATTGATAGCATCCTGCTAGCCTCCACTCCCTCCAGTGACCTCCACATCATGTAGGTCAATGCTAAATCTTTTTTTCCAAATATATGAGACCCATACATTATCGTAATCGTAATCGTAAACTCGATATTTCTAGAGCGCCCACAAAAGCGAAGTCGCGGGAACCAGCTCATTCACAGGCGCTTAATCAAAACAGAATCGATAGGCAGGGGGGTCAAAATCCAGAGTCAGGTAGGCAGACAGTCAGACGGTTATGGTGGATGATGCTTAGAGTTGTAATGACGAGGGAGGTGAAGGGAGGAGAAGGAATCGGGATAGGATTTGTGAAAAAGCAGTGTTTTCAGTTTTGAGTGGAAGACCTTTGGAGAAATAGCAAGAGATGAGGTTTTGGTGAGTTCGTGGGATGGATCGGATATTTGTCGTTGCACTGGTGGGAGTTTGTTCCAAAGAGGCGGTACAGCTATGGCTATGGAGCGATTTGCGAATTTAAGCGACGAGGTGACGGAAGGGCGGAGCAGTGTGAGGGTGGAAGATGAACGGGTTGAACGAAGAGGTTGGACCGTGAACAACTGACGGATGTAGGAGGGCTGGGAGGATTGAAGTGTGTTGTAGAAGAGTGATATGACTTTATATTTTATTCGGTCAGGAATTTTGAGCCAGTGGAGTGATATCAAGACAGAGGTGATGTGGTGGTGTTTGGGGTTTTGGTGACAGCACGGGCGAGGGCGTTCTGAATAGCTTGGAGGCGGTTAATTTGGGTGGTATCTATGTTATCTATGTCACCCGCCGTCACATGTCTCACTCATCTGCCATAACATTCCGACAAATCTTGTTCACCCTGCTTTTATCTGGCGACATCGAGACAAATCCTGGTCCCATCACAGGCTCCTTACACCATGCTACCAGGTCCTCCACCAAGAAATTTCTTCTGTTTTCCATCAACATCCGATCCCTGCTTAACCCCAGAAACTCCATTGCTCTAAGTGACCTTGCCTCCTGCTCTCGTCCACCTGATCTTATTGCCCTCCAAGAAACCTGGTTATCCACTTTATCTTCTAACCCCCATATATCTGACTGCATACCTCGTGGCTACTCCTTGCAAAACTTTCCTCGTACCACCTCCTCCGCAAAGTCAGCAAAAATCTCTGGTGGCGGCACTGCCTTCCTGGTTCGTGAACCAGCTGTCGTCCTCAATTCCTCTGATCACAGTTTCCGTTCTTTCGAATGCTCCTCCACAACACTCCGACTTGCCTCAGACCTACTAACAGTCTTCAATATCTACCGTCCTCCTACCTCGTCTGCCTATTCCTCAAAGCCCTCTGTCTTTCTAGATGAATTTGGCTCTCTCCTCTCACTCGCTGCCACTACTCCCAATGAATTCCTGCTCACCGGGGATTTCAACATCCATGTTGACAATCCCTCTGACTCTCTTGCATCCGACTTTCTGAACCTCCTCTCATCAGCAAACCTCATTCAACATGTCAACTTCCCAACCCACATCAAAAACCACACACTCGACCTTGTTATCACTTCTGCCTCCTCCCTCTTATCTCCCAAGCTATCACACTCTGTTCTCAACATTACTGACCATTATCTAATCATGGCCGACCTTGAAATTAAGCCTTTTCCTCGACCTCCTCCTTCCACTCACTCATTCCGTCTCACCGGGTCCATTGACTATCAGGCCTTCACCAAAGATATCCTTCACTCTCAGCTGGTTCTTAACCCTCCGTCTTCTCTTGACGACCTCCTGTCTTGCTACAATTCCACACTTTCTGACCTCCTCGACATCCACGCACCACTCAAAACCAAGCACAGCTCACATACCAGTAACCCTTGGTTCACCTCCTACCTCCAAGCTTTTAAAACCTTCCGCAGGCACCTTGAGCACACCTACAAGAGCACCACTGACTCAGCTTCTAGAGCAAAAGCCCTCACTACCCTCAAATCTGTCACCAATAGATACCACAAACTGATCGCTGCTGCCAAAAAGAGGTACTACTCCTCACTAATCCATTCCAGCTCCTCCAATCCAAGACATCTCTGGAGAGCTGTAAATTCTCTTCTCCATCGTAAATCTCCCTCCCCACTGCCCAGCTCCATTCCCTCCCCCTCTATCGCTGATACCTTCTGCTCATTCTTCTCGGATAAAATCTCATCCCTTCGCTTCACACTTCAATCTCTTCTAGCCTCCAACTCCTCCAGCACTGATTCACTCCCCTTTCCAAACCCTATTCCTCCTGCCTCTCAATCATCTCTCCCAATTTTCTCTCCTGCCACTGAAACAGAAGTGGCACTCCTCCTAAACTCTCTTCCCAACAAGCAATGCGAACTTGATCCTATCCCCACCTCTCTCCTAAAAGACTGTGCTTCTGTCCTCGTTCCTGTAATCACCAAAATCATCAATCTCTCGCTCTCCACTGGTAACTTCCCTATGGTTTTCAAGCACTCTCTCGTCTCTCCCCTTCTCAAAAAAGCAAATCTTGACAAGGAAAACCTATCTAACTACCGTCCCATCTCAAATCTTTCCTTTCTATCAAAATTAACTGAGCGAATTGTCCTTACCCGGCTCAACGACTACCTCTCTTCAAACTCACTGCTCAACCCCCACCAATCTGGCTTCACTAAACACCACTCCACAGAAACTCTACTCGTCTCTCTCTACAATAAACTGGTCTCTGCCGTCAGCCATCAGCAAGTCTCCTGCCTCTGTCTCCTCGACATCTCCGCCGCATTCGACACCATTGACCACAGCCTCCTTCTTCATCGACTGTCATCTTGGTTTGGCGTCTCTGGCACTGCTCTACAATGGTTCCAGTCCTACTTGTCTTCCAGATCCTTTTCTGTTAAAGCCTCCAGCCACTGTTCGCAACCCCTCCCACTTTCTTGTGGTGTCCCTCAAGGCTCCGTCCTGGGTCCACTGCTCTTCATTCTGTATACCACACCATTAAGCCATCTCATAAAATCCTCCTCTGTTGACCACCATCTCTACGCAGACGACACCCAACTCTACATATCCTTCTCCCCAAGCTCTTTTTCCACCTCCATTGCCAAACTACTCAATGTGGTTAACCTAGTCTCTCAATGGATGTCGTCCAACCTCCTCTGCCTGAACCCTTCCAAAACAGAATTCATCATCCTAGGCCTTCCTGACCAAATCAAGAAAATCCCTGACCCTTCAATACACCTATCTACTAACTCTTCATCTCTTACCTTCACATCTGATGCCCCTGTCCGCAATCTTGGTGTAACCTTTGATACACATCTCTCCTTCTCTAACCACATATCTAACCTCTCACGCTCCTGCTTCATGCACATTCGTGACCTCCGCCGCATCCGACCCATGCTCGACTTCAAAACTGCCTCCACCATTGCTACCTCCATTGTCCACTCAAAGCTTGACTATTGCAATTCCCTCTTTCTCAACCTTGAATCTACCCAACTAAAGCGTCTGCAGCTAATCCAAAACTCATTAGCCAGAGCTGTCACCAGAACGCCCAAGCATCATCATATCACTCCCATCCTCAAATTCCTCCATTGGTTAAAAATCCCAGAGCGAATTCACTTCAAAGTCTTATCACTAACCTACAACTCTCTACAACACTCCCAACCCAGATATCTTCGCGACCTCTTCACCATCCAGCCAACCCGCTCTACCAGATCTTCCTCCATTCTCACTCTCTCTCGACCTCCTGTCACTACTCATCTCAAGTTCTCCAACCGAGCAATATCCAACACTGCACCACGTCTCTGGAACGACCTACCTCCTGAATTCCGCACTTTTTCGGTTCCTCAACCATCATCTTCAATCACCAATCATCATCCGCATCAGGCTCCTCTATCCATCACCGCCAAGGCTTTCCACTCGAAACTAAAGTCTCTCCTCTTCAAGAACTCTTACCCCGACTCAACTGATCATCTACCTTCAAGCTCTCGACCTAAACGACACCCACCTTAGCAGCTACTCTGACCCCTCTGATCCTCTGGAAACCGGACTCGGACTTCCTCGGACTACTCTTTTGGACAACCCTTCTGACTAGACGCAGCGCTCGTGAATAAGCCGGTGCCCTGCGCTTGGCTTTCGAGTGGCGCTTTAGAAGTTTGGAGATTACGATTACGATTACGATTACATTACGCGCACCCTTGATCTGAGTCGCACGATGTATGCCTCTCCTGCATGGTGGGCCTAACGAGTGGAAGGGACAAAACTCGCATCGAGGGCTTCATTAACAGGCTCACGCGTTATTACATCCTGATGCTATGAGGGTTGAAACGTTAGCACAAGCGGCAGACGCCACTCTGTTCAGACCAATCCAGGGCAATGAACTTCATGTCCTCCATGGCCTCTGCCCAAGTGAGAACCATTATATAACTCCGACAAAGGGCACACAACTTCACTCTCCCTGATAACGGCTCGACGAACTTTATTCGAAGAATGTTATCTAGAAACATATACTAACACACTCAACCATAAGTAGCCCAGTGGCGTAGCCAGGTTTTAGCACCAGGGGAAGCGAGCCCAGTAGATTGCAATCTAGCGGTTTTACGTCAGTCTAACATGAAACCATGTTAAATTGTATCCTCACATAAGCCTCCAGTCCCCCGTCCAAAGAATTGTACGACCACTGAACCAACCCAACTCAAACCCATAGACATATTTACATGCAGCTGCTGTGTTAAATTTGTACACAGCATGACCCGGACGTATATGCATGCGGTTATTTAGATAAGGAGTTTTAGAATCCTGTTATGGTGTTTCGAGAATTGTGAGAAAGAGAGACCACCGAAGAACAAACGTCGAATAGTTTGAATGAGTGTTACGAATAAAATATAATCTGTTAACAGTTTCATACGCTACACCAAGTTCTCGACTGTATAATATCGGGTATATAATATCGTGCGTTGAGATATAACCAACCTCGATGAAAGGCGATGGCAAGCAGCGATTGTCGTTCGTTCTTGGTCGAGGAGCCGTCTATGTGTTTCCTTAATTGTTTCAATATCCGGTAATTCGAACCTATTAAAGTTTATAATAAAGGTCATATCCAAATTCCAGTCCACGTCATCAAGTTGTTCATGCGCTGCGATGTTGTCACGAATTATTGGTAGGATTGTTTCGTAGAAAATCCTCGTGTTGTCTGGAATAGGTGTCTGTCTTTCAAGTTTTCTTTTTGGCAGGGGTTTCGAGAGCAGCAGCAACTGCTCTTAAATTTTCTTCAAAGTTCTGTCTATCATCATTGCTTATTAAAACACTATAAATACCCTTAGATATTGCATCCTCAGAATATTTAGCGATTCCTTTTATGATATCAGCCGATTCAGCCATTACAACGCACGCATATCATAGATCCGTGTTTAACCAGACTGACATCATACGCGCCTGTGAATAAGCTGGTTCCCGCGACTTCGCTTTTGTGGGCGCTGTAGAAATATCGAGTTTACGATTACGATTACGATTATGAATGCTAGGTTACAGCTGGAGCCATACTGCACAGCAGACACATCTGAGCCATCGTGTGTGCTGCAAGGATTATCAGTCGATGGTTACATAGACAAATGAACAGCTACGGAAGCGTATAAGAGCCACGAATAATTCAGCACTATTTTACAAGTCTTAACTTTGTAAAGTACTTTAACCATGGCTTAACTATCATAACTTAAACAATCACTGCATATATACGCATCCCTATATAATCGTCGGTTTGCGGACAATTCACCCCCGGAAGAATCGCTTCCCACATTTGGCTCTCGGGAAGATTCGCCCCGATCTATATATTTGTTGAACTGTAAAAGAAGTTCAGTGTACAGTTTATTTAATCAATCTAACTTCTATTTACGCAAAGAATTATTTTCATCAATCCGACTTCCATTTACGAGCCCAGACAAGAAAATAATCGAATTCGCTATGATACAGGATAGGATCAATATATCCTATATCATAGCGAATTTTATTATTATGTTATCTGGCTGCGTGAATGGAAGTTGGATTGATGAAAATAATTGTTTGTTTGTCAACCGGATTGTTTCAATAAACGAAGATATTATTATTTAATTTCCATTTGCAAACGTACTATGGTTTATACAGCTAATAACATTATTATAAAACAAAGAAGTTATAATAGTATGATTATAAAATAAATGAATAGGAGTCATTAATGTTTCACCAGTCATCTATAGAGCACACGAGTGATGTATCCCTTGTCAGTCAATGAGTCACAGCGCGGTACATCTCGATTGATTCCAGTGTAGATGCACTTCGTATAATTATTATACTTCGCTGTTAAGCACGTATAACTAATAAATTTTGAGCTTCGTTGAACAGAATTAAAAATAGCAGACACTGAGTCAATGTAGTTTGGATTAAATGAGTTTTGATCCGATGACATAACAGACCAAATGCTGTACAAGTCTTTCTTTCTCTTCAATTTTCAACGAACGTTTTATCACTCTGAACATCCAAGCCATCTTCAGCTGTCGACCGGAATCCGTTGGTTGGTTCTACATGTGTGTGCGAGCCCGCCGCTGGTGACTCTCTTACTCCGCATTGTTTTGCTAATAGATGTCATATATTCGTCCGTAGCGACATTTGACATCATAAAGGCTAGCGCAGATACCTCGAAGGGGCGCTATAAAAATGAACAATTGCGTTACATTACATTACATTAGGCCAGTATGAAGTTTTTCGTAAACGTAAGTTTATTTGCTCTTAGGTCAGTTACGCGTTAGAGTCAACGACGGTATGCTCATCACCCACAACAGTGTCATTCTTGTGTACTTGATAGGTCATTCCACTTTGACCTACAACCATAAAGAAGTGCTTGCAATTGGAGACATATTAAGTACATTATATTAGCCTAATCCTTACTTTATTTATAATCTATATTCTTGTGTAAGTGTACGCAATGCAAAAACGTATTAGTTTATAATTATAATTAACGGACTGGACTATAGTCGAACTTTCGTCAGTTTCTATCAGAAGGAATATTTTAAAAGTCACATACTAGGGTAACCTGTAATGAGCTTACCTATTTCAGATTTGAAATAGATAAGCCATTATTCAATTGTTCACAATTGAAATAACATCATTTGCTCTGAATTTAAATAAATATTGTCCAAAGCATGAATGGAGAACTAAAACGCAATATCATTAGTAATTCTAAATAAGTGAAGACAATTTCCCGACAATTTTCTTCCACGCTTAGCATCTTATCGCCTATAAAACAATATTTCTGCAGAAAATAGTTTCCAATGTATCGGCATAAATTATTCATTATAATTTTATTTATTAAAAAAAATTATAAAAAGCCGTGAAATTAAGAAGAACGTGAAATTTGTTAAATGCTGCAAAAAATAATTGCTACCGATAGGCCTATGTGTTTAGCGGCTCCTATAAATAGTTCAGCAATATAAGATCACTTTCCAATTTCTTAATTCCTGAAGATATGTTTTATGCCAAAATCGAAACAGCCTCTTTTAAAATAAGTGCAAAATTGTGGTAAAGTAAAAGTAAATTGTTTTTATGATTGAATAATTGTCATCTTTAACTGAACCTTCCTGAATAATTTTCATCGTTCTTTTAGAAATGCTACAAATATCAATACACCACAGCGCTTTCACAGGAGCACCTAGAAAAGCCGCTGCATTAAGTATCTCCAAACGTGCATGTATAATATATAACGCTCACGTCACGAAGATAAACGTAAAAGTCTTGTGTCTTTGATGAGAAAATGTGCCACATAAATGATCACTTAAATACAGACAGTAGGAACAGTGGCGTTCCGAGGGGGGGCGAGTCAGGAGCGGCAAAATAGGGTAGAAGAAAAATAAAAAGGAGTTAATGGAGGAACAAATTGGAGAAGTATAAGAGAAAGTACTAAAAGTTGAAAAAGAAGGATGGAAAGGAAGAAACGGTTGGCGTGGCTTTCGAAGCCGGCGCAGGCACAGGGGGGGGGGGCGGCAAAAGGGGGCGTACAATAAAATGATGATTCTGGTGAAAGATGTGAAAGCAAAAAAAAGGTCATCAGAATTTTTGGCGGATAATAATAAAAACTTTCCGGAAATTCTTGGGAAAATTTTGGGGCGTCGCCCCGGGCGGCATTTCACCTCCGTACGCCACTGAGTAGGAATGATCCTGCAGGTACAAATAATTATCAGCATTAACTATAACTAATTCATCTGTGCAGGTTCCAACAAAGTTTTAAGAATATATTTTGTTTTAAAAAATTGATCTAATTTCTCGCTTTATGTCTGAATTTGGGCCATTAAAATTTTGCGAACCCTACTGACGGCAGGCATCAAAAATTAACTTTTTGTGAGTCTAACAAATTTTGTACTTCCGCATAATTTGGCATTTAATGTTTATTATTTTAAAGATGAGCGTTGCGTGGACCAGTCAGTGAAAGCAAAATTTAAAGGAGAGGCACGTGGGAATTTGATTGCCATTACACTTACACATCCACAGAGATTTTGTTTGAAGCAATTCTTGCATTTGCCTCAAAATAAAATCTGCATAAAAGTAAGAATGCAGAGCGATCATAATTTAATTTCTCTTTGATCTACTACTTTTTGGCCTAGGCCTTTTGCTTGGTAACAACTAGCTATATAGAGAGTTCCAATTAAAATTGCACTTCAATTTTACTACAGAGAAATAAAGAAAACGTCAGCATTGTGAATTTTAGGTCATTTTGCCAATCACCAGATTGCTGCCAATATTTGTGCTCTGGACGTGGATCAGAATTCCTCTAGTTATGACCATGAAATCGATCCTGTCTGGCCATTAGAATTTACAGAGAATGAAAACAATGTGCGAAGCAGAAAGTCGTCCGTTACAACACGATAGACTTCCTAACTATTAAGTTTTTTTTAGAATACGTTGTCGATTACCTTCATCTCTACCCTCCTCTTGCACTGTTTTCTTTCGTAAATGACAAACCCAAATTATCAGCGCTACGATGACAAGGACAGAAACTCCGAAGAGGACGCCCAAGATTATGACAGCAGTTTTATAGTTGCCCGTTGTCGAAGCTATAAGAACAAATCAGAACATCTTTTCTCATTGTTCAATCAGAGACACATCCATCGCATAATACGGCTTTTGTCGGTCTCTCAGCACTCAGCAGGATGCAACGCATCGGAAACTCCTTATCTTAGCAAGCTCCTCAGTTCTAATGCATCAGCTCCATTGGCTTCCTGCTGAGTTCAGAATAAAATTAAAATTGGCCTGTTTGACCTACAAAGCCCTCAGCACCAGCACACCTACCTGCCTTCAATCACTACTAACTCCTTGCATCCCTCTTCGTTGCCAGCGATAATCAGGTACGGGTCTTTTAGCTGAGCCACGATGTAGAACAGTTATGGAATAGCATGCATTTAATGTCTTTGCCCTCAAGGAATGGGATCGACTAGCAGTCTCTCAAATTCACTTCGTTCCTTCTTACTTTGTCTCTTTGATTTAAAAATTGTTCTCCTTATTTTTTTAGTAATTCTGGAGAAGCAATCTATCAACTCTAACACTCGTCACTTTTATCTAGCACTGACAGAAGAACGCGCCAACGTATAACATGTCGCCTTTCCATAAGAGAGATAACTGTTGAGCTGTGAACTGTACTCGATAATAAGAAAAATGACATTTCTGGAACTGATGAAAAAAACATTGGTCAGGTTTTACACTGTCTGCTATTTTGGAAGAAATGAAAATGTCTCTGTTGTAAAGTTGTTGATGAGATGTGTTTCTAAGTCATGTATGTTGACCGGATGAATGGACGGACGAGCTGCTGGGACTTTATGTGATAACTTGGATAGCGACGTTTTTACATCAGCCCTACGAAGAAGCCCTCTCTTCAACGATCTTTCCGCTACAGCCACATCACCTGTCGTTGGTTTGTTCGAAATATATTGGAAATCGATGTCGCCTTGTCAGAGTACGCACCTCATATCATCGTTTGACGCAGAGTGTCGATAATCAAGTGGCTTCAATCACGTAATAGGTGCTCAAGGTACAGCAACCGGATGATCGGATATCTTAGATCTTTTCGATCAGAGTGTTGCATTCACGATTTATGGAAATGAAGCATAAATACTGAGAGATAATCATTACATGGCACGACATAGACCTCAGAAAATCTGTGGTAGACAGTCAATGTCCTCCTGGATCGGTCTAGGACAGCGCGTTCAACAGCGTGGAGATAGCAATTCACAGCCAAGGTCAATAACTTACTTGGAGCCATTTATCGATTCACCGAAACAGATGTTAAAGATATTTGCACTAGTACAATAGAACGTAACTACTACTATTGCTACTGCTGCTGCTGCTACTACTACCGCTGCTCCTGCTGTTGCTACTACCAAAACTACTACTACTATTATTATCATTACAATGGAGAGGAAATGGTTGGCGTGGAGATGGTTGAATGGTAACACGCTGGCACTAAGATGGGGGAACGCGGGTTCGATACCCTCTAGCCACATAGGTTTGGCTCAGCTTTCAACTCCCTATGTGTGACTCTAAAATTAGCAGTAGACTGCCATACATTTAAATTCGACTCCTGTTAAACTTGTAATCATCAGTTCTGTTACTACTACTACATGTAGCCTAATCTTGCTGCTTACTTGTCAGTTTGAATTGATAAACGAATACTATTATTATTATTAGCCAGAGACGCCATTTGCTAAGTAGGTGAAGATAACAAAGCATATGTTTGAAAACACTAACGACGCCATTTTAAACCTTTAACAACTAATAACCAAATTTGTCTAATCCAAGTTTTTCAACTCTGGTTACTTATTCTAATTATTGATTTCTCAAATATGAATAAATCAATTACTATACAGTTAGGAGAAAACCTAAAATAACAAAAATCATTAAACAATAATTCTATTAAAATTGAGGTCTTTATCGGGCTATTCTTGATTAATATTGTCTGACACTGGTGGTTCCCTAGCAGTATGCACCTAAAATGCATCTCACTCACACTTAAAACTGTTCTACTTCTCTATAGCCGAAGGTCTCACAAAAGCGCCTCTGAATGGGCATCTTCTGATGGTGCTATATAAATGGTCTAAATGAATGAATGAGCAAATGAATATAGTTCCAGATGACTTCTTGCATCCTTCGCTTAAGACATGACAGTTCAGCAGACAGAATTCTGACTGAGAAAGCTTAGTTCTATTTTGAGAGAATCAGAGACAATGTTTCTGTACTGACTACAGTGAGGATCGTCTCTATCATCAGTAGTCTGCACATTCTAAACATTCGATAATTTCTTTAAAATGCTCCTTACGCTGGGAACAGCATAGAAACGAAATCTAGCAGTTAACATACCAACCTTTACTACATCTTTTACTTCCATCGTTCGTATAACCTTCATAGCATTTGCAGTTGTAACCTCCAAATATGTCGATACATTTGCCCATCGATGGATCACATTCGTTATCAGGGGCACTGAGTAGGCATTCATTTATATCTACAATAAAACATATATTATAGCATTGGACGTATGCGCAACTTCACATACTAAAAACATTATTTATAAAGCAAGGTTTTTGCCCTACATTCGAAGAAATATTATGCGCCAAAGCTGACCGCGCTCTATTCTCCAATATATTGGCTAACCTTGGGCATGTTCTCCACGGTTTACTCCCTCCAATTTTTGAATCACAATAGGAGGCCTACTCTTTACGGCCTCGTCCTTACAACTGTGAAATTCCACGTCTTGACATCCTCATTAGAAACGGATTCATTACCAGGATGTTTTACACTTAGGCCTATTAACATGTTTTAGAATTTTACTATTCATTATTATTACTATGCATATTATTGCTTCTAAGTGTCATTTCTCATTCTATTTCGATGTCCCATTGTGCGTTTGCTAATGGAGCAACAAAGGCTATACTTACTTACTTACTTACTTACATTTTCCATCCTTAACTCAGCCATGTTTTACTCTCTTTACAGTGATTTTATTATAATTACTTTTAAGCAGCAGCTAAGATCGCGTAAATTTATAAATTCACCTCGAAAGCGCGGAAAGCTGGGTAAAGTTGACTTAATAATATTATTAACGTAATGATATAAGAGTTACAATGAACCAAAGTTTCAAGACCCGAGCAATGCAAGCATGGGCGCCTACAGATCTGGGAGTTTAAGTAGGGTATGTTTGGCGGCTTTCAGCGACCTCAGGATAACATGTTAAATTCTGAAAACAGTATTTCTAGACAAAATATGAACAGAATAATAGGGAAAACTTGAGAATGGGTGTTTTCTGCGACGCATCATTTTTCTGGACACCCTGAATGCATTATGTATATAGCTACGAAGCCAGTTGAACTTTTGTGTTCCAGCCAGATATGGTTGGACGACATTCAGGCATCTAGCATCTTTGACATCTGAAGCATTTCTCCGTTAAGGAGATAGCATTTACAGCTGGGCCATGAACATTTTGTCTGACTATCATCAGTATAATGATGAACTGCAGCCCTAAAGAAGACAGAACTAAGTTAAAATCAGTGCCAGAGTAGGAGTAGGGGTCTTACGAGCCTTTTGTACATCGTTCATACAAACTATGCATACATAGTTTTTATTTGAGTTCATACACATATATTCATACACACGTTCATACATACATAATAATGTACATTCGTACATACATACAAGATCAATGTGAATAACATCAAGAATCATACAAATGTGAGAAAATTTGGTTACTTTTTACCTAATCTCTTTCTGCAGTACACAATCAGATCCATCTCTTGACCATTCCATTTTCTCAGCCAGATCCATTCAGCTTTTGAGTTAATGCCAGGTATATTCACCCAACTAAGCTCCAAGGCAGACATCCAAGCGGAATCGTCAAAATCAATTTCCTGCCAACCTAATTGACTGACGTTTGAACATTTCCAAGTGGAATTGGTCATAATATAACCATCATCTGTTGACGCCAGAATACCAGCCTCACCATTTGTATATTTATTTTCTCCATGAATCGCTATTAATCTCGTAGTACATGGAAGATCGACAACGTCCGGTTGATTCCAGATATCTGCATTTGGAAGACCAGTTATCTCAACGCCATCCAGATAAAGCGTCATAAAGTCATCGACCGCAGCAGTTAGGTTGCGTCTTGGACAGGATAATAATTCAGAAGCAGATGTCGCTGCTTCCAATTCGACGAAAGACAGAAGAAGAAGGAAAACTGTTGAAAATAAAACATTTGTTTCATACAACGAACCATTGCCTCAAGGGAGAAGTGCTCAACAAAGGCTAAAATAAAGTATAATTATCCTTTTTTAATTCATAATACAGAAACTGACTTGTATATTGCAAACGTACCAGTTACGGCATACGGTACTATGCTTGAATAAAACAGGCATAGTTATAACCGTTTAAGGTTTTAACTGTTTCTCTTATATACTTTATATAGCGCATCTTTCCGACGGGGTTGTGTGATCTTACCATACCTATTCAACATCATGGCTGAGATTGTTATGAGGGAGGCTCTAGATAGTTATAGCGGTGGAACTTACATAGGTGAAGGAAGAATTACAAATCTGTGACATTTTGCTGTTGGCGAGATCAGAAGCCGAGCTGCATGGAGATAATACTCTACGTTTAATATTTTCAAATTGCCAATTACGCAGTGTGATTACAAATCAATATGAACGGATGATCACAAGTTATAACAGGAGCCGAATTTAATTGTATACGGCAGCCATGCAAGGCGCCCATCACGTCCTACATCTCATTTTACCAACGCGCCATCTCGCTGAGGCTGGACGTTTTAGATGGTTAATCGTTTGTAACCAGCAGGTAGCATTAAGGGACTTTTGATCAATGTGGACAAGACCACGACTAGGGTAATTAATGGCACCACATGTGATAATTATAGTCCTAAGGGTAGAAGGCAACCGCGGTTGAGCAGGAGGGTACATTTCCATATCTTGGCTCACTTAGAACCGAGGACATTGAGTATAGAAAAGATATTCGGTCAGGGACAAATGCATTGTGGCAGCTCTGAAACTGGCATGGAAAAGTCACAGAATCTTGCTTGCCACAAAGAAACGACTTTCGAAGGTTCTTGTGTGGCCAGTGGCAAGGAATGGAGGTGAGAAATGAACCATTAAGAAGGATGAGGAATCAAAGCATTTGAACTGAAGCGTGCTTTGATTCTTGACTCTTCATCCTCAACTGAGACGAAATATTTCCATTGCAAAGAACTTTTGTCACTCATGTAAATAGTTAGTCGAGGCTAATAGCGGCATGTCGTGGTCCAATGGAGCGTATTACGGTCACGTGATCTATAGGTTTTAAACGTGGTGTAATTTTCTGATGTCTTCTTATAATAGTAGTATAACGGTCATGTGATTTGTAAGTTTTAAGATGTAATATTTGGGTTTCTACGCTGGTCTGACGTTGTCTTGAAAGCCTGGTTCCCCGTGCTTGCGGGAACTTTGCCATCCTACCACAGAAGTCCAGCGCCACTGCTCTCTCGCTCAGCTGCGCAGGTGAGCACCTTGTCCCCGTTCACGGACTGTTATTAGGCAGCGCTGGGCTTTCTCTGTGGCCGGCCCTACTACTTGGAATGCGCTCCCGACGACACTTCGTCTGACACCAATAGCTCACTCTGCCCTGTTCTCCTCTGGCCTTAAGACTGCATTGTTCGACCGAGGCTGGGCTGGGAGCGCTCGATCATTACTAGACAATGAAGCAGACCCCCTACTCACTACGCCCAACAGCCAACAATAGAGAAATGTCCGGCTCGCAGAGCATTTATAACGCGGTGACTTATAAGTAAGTGGTATTGTATTGTATTGTATTGTATTTTCGTTTATTCAAAACTGGCTGTCAGAACGCAGCCAACGACAAAAGAGCGTAACTTATTGTTATTATAAAAGAGCTAATTTGGTCTTTATTCCATCTGACAAGCGCATATACATTACATTACATACAGCGATTACATAGATTAAAATAAGCTATAACAGTTGCAGATTACACTGGACAACAAATTCTAATTTTTTTGGCTTGGCGTTCTCAGAATTTTTGTATCACGTAAGGTTTGTCAGAAAAATGCTTTGCAAGATTTTAAAATAAATGCCCAGAAATTTACTTAGTGCATACATTTACAATGTAGCTACTTGTTATTTAATTTTTGGACACTTTAAAACTGAACAGCCGCTGATTTGCGTTTGTATTCAATGTCACAAGCCTCTCTGATTCATGTCGAACAGTAAATCAGCCAGCATTCTAGTGCTCCACACACTTTGGAGTCGTTTCTCCATTGTGGCAATGTCCTGATGAAATCGTTCGCCATGTTAATCGCTGACATCACGCAGATTTGCTGGGAAAATCCAGATGGGAATGAAAGAAATTTATTTTTAGTAACATCCATCAGATGCAATGCGTGAAGCATCTTTTCAACCAACTGAATATAATTTGGTGAGTTGTTATTGCCCAGAAAGTTTACGTCCTTCAAAGACTGTCACACAGTAAACTCAAGTTCATTCAAGAGTTCGTCAAAGCGACTGTCATTCATCAGTTCTCTGATCTGTGGACCAGCAAATATGCCTTCTCATATCTTGGCTTCACTTATGCTAGGAAACTTGTCTCTTAAGATTTTTGAACCCTTCCCCTCTTTGTTCAATGCATTGACAAAGTTCTTCATTAGTCCAAGCCTGATGTGAGGAGGTGGCAAGAAAATCTTATTAGGTTCAACAAGTGGTTCGTGATGAACTTTCCTTTGGCGTGGTACCAAATGTTTGCGACGTGGCCAGTGGGTAGTGGGAATCTTTTGCACGACTGTCCCACTCACAAATGAAACAACAATAGCCTACTTTGTATACCCTAGCTGCATCCAACAATAAGCAGAAGAAGTGCTACAAATTTCAAATTACAACACAGATAACAGTTATGCCTACTGACTGGATAGATGACAGTAATAGCTATATATTATTAGTTCCTTGTGCCAATATATGATTAGTTCCTTGTGCCAACAGATTCCATCCGTAAAGCTGAAAGCCCAGCAATTCCGCTTGATCCTTTCACGAATTTCAGTCCCTGACTAGGTTATTAAATTGTAGCTCAGGTTGAGTTATCAAATGAGGCTCACGACACTGCAGTGGTTGGAAATCAGGATCAATACAGTCTTCTGTTTCCTTTGTCACAGTTTCACCAACATCTCCGATGGTCAAAACAGCCTGTGGATTGGGTAGGCCTACAGGAAGGCTGTCATAATGTGGTAGTGGTCTCAGTGCCGATGGAAGATTAGGATATTCACTTGGTTTCTTGCTTCTGGAGGAATGGCCAAAAACATTTGCCAAACAGAAATAACAGTCTGAAACATGATGTTTTTGCTCCCGCCACATCATTGGAACAGCAAACGGCATAGACGGCCGAGAACCAGTAATCCCTGCTCTGAGGTTGACTGCGCAAGATGTGCAACAAATTTGAGGTGCCCAACCTTTATCCTGGTCGCCAACTTTACATCCAAAGTACAGTTCATATGCTTTCTTAACAAGGGAGTCATCGCCTTCTTTTGAGATTTTTAAGTGAACTCGCCGTAGTTGTAACACAAAGGCTGTTGACGCATATACGAACTCAACTTGCTACTCTAACGTTTCAAAAACAGAAAAATATTGAACCCACATATAGTTATTCTTAAGCATGCTCCATGCCATTTATGCCCGTTGATCATCAACATACGAACAAACTGACATCAACGCTTCTGTGTATGTAGCCTCATTTTATAGCTTGTCCTGCCAACATCCTTCATGACTAACCATGTTGGGCATGTCCAGGCATGCCTAAGCCTTACCACTTACATTGAACGTTGGGGCATGCCTGGAATAAACAAAACACCTGGAGGGTTGTGGGCAGCATATAAGCAGACTGAAAAATGTGAAAGGAAATTCCAAAAGTAGGCGATTCCAAAAAAATCTGTACGTGATAGGAAATTTTCAAGGTCATTTTCGTGATCAGTCTCCAAAATCCATAAGGTACACCCAACAGTTTTCAGGAAGCAAAACCTCTGTTGTCCAGCGTTATAAGGTCAAACATGCACAACTAAATATAACTAAACATTCATTCGGTTAACAAAACTGCTTTTAAACAATTTAGATTAAACATAAAGCAGCACAGGCTTTTTTTCTAGGGAAAAAAGGTTCCGGAACTCAACTAATTCAGAAAAATTATGGGGCATATTTTATGCTAATATTTCTGTTTCCTATATATCAGTATCAATAAACACTGCAAGCTCTTACATTAAATTAAAGCATCTAAATAATTTTATATAATTTTTTAATAAAAATGTATGCAAAAAAGGTACCGGAACGCCGTTCCGGACCGCTCTGGCTGAAACACTGAAGCAGCATGAAAGGTTATACACCCAATCACGTTTCTCTACAATCTATCCATTTGCAACTCTTTTGTTCCACCGCAATGAAGGATGAGTTACATTAAACCTACAGCAAAGGTACAGTGACTGGAAACTGAGGCCGACTATCGACCTATATCCATAACTCCAATCTTGTACCGCATCCTTGAGAAGCACACTGTGCGACGGGATTTCTACTCTCTCATGACGAAGCCATAGAGTAATCGCGAGTAATCGGTATGCTGTTCGGCCGACTGGTTCTACCACAGCTTCCCTCATATCCATTACACATCAACTCTCTGAAATGCTCCAACAAAGCCCCTTTGTTCACCTAATAGCCTGGACTTCTCAAAGGCGTTTAATACCAAAACAGCTCGCGGTACTATCATCCCTGACCACATATACAACCTTCTCAACTACCGCCATCGCTGTAAAATTCCTAGACACAGGACGCCGATGCCATTGAAATCAGTGCCACTGCCAGCATAGTCAAGCGTTACCTGTCCGAAAACAACCCATGTTTGGAACAACTAAGCCAGAGTGCTGACACCCGCCTCTTCGGTGTTGTTCGTAATAAAGCAGATCCAGGCTATGTTCTCCATTACCTACTGCCCCCAATTATTATTATTATACGTTATTATTATGCGGGTATTATTATTATTATTACCCGACCCGTACCCGTAACACAGAACCGTTACCCGTACCCGTACCCGACCCGTACTATTAATTACTACCCGACCCTACCCGTACCCGCGGGTATACCCGTACCCGTAAAGTACCCGTCACGTCATTAACGCCTTCCCAAGCCCCTGTCCTACCAGGACAATAGGCTTACAACTCAGCATGTAGTAATAATAATAATAATAATAAATAGGATAATGATGATGATGATGATAGCGTTACCTGGTAATAGTGGTATGTTTCGTTTTTGCTGTTGTAGTTGTTGCAGTTGTTATTGCTGACAATGCCTAGTAGCAGTAGCAGAAGTAGTAGTCGTAGTGTAGTAGTAGTAGTAGTAGTAGTAGTAGTAGTATGTTAGTATAGTAGTAGTAGTAGTAGTAGTAGTACTGTAGTAGTAGTAGTAGTGGTAGCAGCAGCAGCAGCAGCAGCAGTTATTGTAGTAGTAATAATAAGAGGCAGTCTGGTCAACTTATAAAACTTGTCACATGCACTCAATGTTGTGCTGTCTCAATTGCATTGTACATTTTATCTCCGTGATCTATATACTGTCACCTAGAACACTAAAAAACTGTTAATAGTACGTTGCAGACCCGGTCAGGTCCATTGGGCGACTACATTCTGTTTTCTATGTAATGGTGACATTGTAACCCCAAAAACTTCACATCGGTACGGGTAAAGACGGGTATACCCGTACCCGTCGATGACCCTTTCCGTATATGACCCGTATGATGAGTAGTACCCGACCGTTGATCATGGCCAAGGTACGGGTAACCCGCAGACCCCTGTACGTAGGCGTATACATGACAGAATTCTACCTGTTGCAGACAGGCTGGCAATCAAAACATTTAGGCCTACTGTTAGGATTTTTTACTCGTGATTATATACTTCACAAAGTTCACAATGCACACCAAAATACGGTTAGCTATTGGTTCAATAAAGGATATACTTACTTACTTACTTACTATATAACGGTTCTATATTCAGTTTTACTTGGAATTCAGCCAATATGAGGCCGAGTGTCCAGTCCTCTCTTCCACCCTATTATCTTCCCGCATACAGTGGAAGTCGATGAACAGATTTTGGCTGAGTTCGGCAGAGCACACGATGACTCACAAGTGAAGAAGAAGAAGAATACAGCGCAGAGAAATTAATTTAGACTGATACAATATGTCACATTAGGCTACGCGTACATAATATCATATAGGCCTACGCATATAGCCTACATGTATTACGTATATAATTATAAATATTATATATTTCGTGTTCAAGTTGTAAACCTTGTCAACCACCGATCATTAATAAAAGAATATAAAGGATTGACGAATTACTTTTGAGCAAATTATTGTGGGCGGGGATATGGCTGAATGGTAACACGCTGGCACGAAGATCAGAAGGACGCGGGTTCGATACCCGCAAGCCCCATAAGGTTGACTCAGCCTTAAACTCCGTAGGAAGCGACTGTAAACTGAACAGTAGGACAGATTGACGCCTTGCAGGCTGCCATTCAGTTAAATTCGACTCCTGTTAAACTTGTTATCATCTGTTAATACTATATCATGTAATAATTATTATATAGTATTAACAGTAGCCTACTTGTTAGTTTGAATTAATCAAAGAATTTAATTATTATTATTATTAATTATTATTCAATAGACTAACCTTCTGATATCCAAAATGATTTCATGTTGTTGTCCGTGCTAAAA
This sequence comes from Aporrectodea caliginosa, assembly GCA_020284085.1. NCBI lineage: Eukaryota > Metazoa > Annelida > Clitellata > Crassiclitellata > Lumbricidae > Aporrectodea > Aporrectodea caliginosa. Next base: position 100,142 of record JACEVL010001319.1, on the reverse strand, counting down.
TTCCTCTTCACAGATCGACATCGTGAATTGGGACGTTCATAGTAGCCTAATGCATTCAGATAGAAAAGGAAGGACGAGTAAACGTATTCAGCCTAGTTAATAATAGGACACTGAACTTGTCCGCACAAAGAGCAAAGTCTAGTCTGTCACGGTCACATGATTTGGCATTACAATAGGAGAGACTGGGGCACGAGTGGCATGGTGGGTAAGAGTGGCACGCTATACCTCTGGCAAGAAAACGGCCACCACTGTGGAACCTTTACCGTACCTTGATTTTTAATAAGCGGTCTGACGCGATATAATATACAACGGAAAACTATATTCTGCAGAAGACCTGTCGCAAGTACAATGTATGTTTGTTTAAATTTTTAAGATTTTCATCAAATTGAGTTTTTAAAGGGCGAATTTTGATCAGTCCGTGCTCTCTAATAGACGGTAATGTACAGTTTATATTGTGTTATTTATTAAATGGGGCTAACTGTTGAAAGTCAGAAGCATAGACCCCTTAAATAGCAGGACTGGGACAGTAGGCGCTCAGCCTCGGGACTTGAAACTTGGGTCCATTCTCAATTTACACTTTTTATCACATAAAATGAACGAATAGTCCGATTTGCATGAACTTTTTTTTTCTTTTTGTCTCGACGAGAGCTATATCTGATTGTTGATTATTAACCCTCGGGCTACCAAGCTTTTTGTGACACGGACTACCAAGGGGGGGTGGTTACCACCCCCCTGGATTTCGGGTTTGGTTTCACATATCATTTCTTGTAATACACCAATGGATTCAGCATTCAATTCTGTACAGAATGGTATATTTAGTTGTACATTATGTGAATGCACCTCGAAATTACATCATTTTAAACAAAGGAACCGATAATTAGCAATATTTTATATTATTGCGTACATTTTGTACTTTTGGATAAACAAATATACGATTATGTGTTTTTGAAACTGATCTGTGTATCCAAGATACACAAATACATACCTACACATGTTTATATACGTATAAATATGCATCCATACATATATATACATGTACATGTATGCATGCATACATGTACATTGTACAATGCTGCATTCAGCCATTTTCACACCGATTACGCGTATTATTATTTATTTTGATCACTTTGATCAGGTTTTCAAAAGACAAACATGTAAGTATGCAAATGAAGCCCTACATTCCCTCTAAAGAATGGTATATTTGTTTCTCTCATAGGAAGAATAGTCAATAAGCTACAGTCGAAAAACTAGGGGTTGGTATCCACGCCCCTCTGGTGCCTCGTATATATCGGGTATAACTTTTGAATGGCGTGGGCTACCACCATAATGTTTACCTCGAAATGTGCGCCAATGAATCTCCTACAGCTACCTAAATTGCAAAAATTATATTCCATATGAAAAACTTTTATGCATAAAAACGTAGGGGGTGGCAACCACCCCCGCCCTTGGTAGCCCGAGGGTTAACACTAAATTCTGGATCATTCAAGATCATTATAAGGTCATAAAAATTAAATCTAGCAAAAATAAGAGAAAACTGCCAGATCTCAGCCAATAATTCTTGAAATTCTTTCTTGTGTTTCTCTTCTCGATACGGACTATCTGCGATAAGAAATAAAGCTATTAAATGTAAGGCGAACCAAGGTTATTTTAAGGTCTAAAGGTCAGTTTTAGATAAAATCAGAGGAAATAGCCATAGCTCAGACAAATAATGTTATATTTTAATTATTCTTTTACCTGTTTGCTCCTTTTGACTTCTACTTAAACATCGGTTCTGCAATTTGCTGCTTTTGTTCATAGGACAGTCTTTCATAATTATCACAACGCCAGTCAGTTGAGCACCTGGGACGCCGATCACAAACACGGACCTGAAAACATGGCTCAGAGGTTTCGCGGTGGTTGGTGGCACAATTCTCACAACTATCCACGCCTCAATGGCGTGAATCTAAATGGTGGATATACAACCTATATACGACTCTGGAATCGTTTAGTTCACGCATAGCAATTCTGAATTTTATTCCCTATATATATACAAAAATGAAAATTGCTCTATAAAGCTTCTAGAAATGAATTAGCTTAATAGTTTTGTAGCTTCCTGTCTTTGATTCTAGCATAGTCACCAGTCAGAAATTGTTCTTTGCCGACTTTTGTCTGGGCGTCTCGAAGCGCTCATCGAGTTCACTTTAGCTATAGAAACGCTCCTATAGCATCGGACAAAAAAATATCTGACATGGAGTATAAAAATAGGCCTTCTGTGAAATTCAAATCAGGTCGAATTATGACTCAGAAAGTAGTGAAATAATCTCTCCAACGTTGCAGTTAAAAAAGCGCTTGATTCGACCAAGAGAGCTTATGCGGTACAATGAACATGAACAAGCTAAATGGAGATCGGCCATCGATAGTATATAGAAATCAGCTTCTCGCTGCCAGTCACACATCATCGGCCGCCTTTGATTACAATTTGGACACGCATGATTTGCGACATAACGATATAGTTCTTTTATGTTCTTCACCAATTCTATATAATTATAGTTCATATCATACGGAGCCTAGCAATTTAATTTCTAAGCAGTAAAATCAGTGGATTGAATAATGTAATGCAAATATCCAGGTAAATGCGCACACGGTGTTAATGTTTTCGCGTTTTTTTAACCAAATGCTTTACACGTCATATTGTAGACATAGTTTTCTCGTTGCGATATTTCAAAATGGTTCCAGGTCGACCGAAAGAAGTGACATGTTATTGCAAATGCTACAGATGAAACAGGTGGCATTCATGAACACTAACTATATAGGCTAATATACATCGATGGTCCTCATTCAGCGAGTTATTTAAAGAAATTTTATGTTCAAGTCAATCTTGTCTGTTGTTGTCTTAACTAATTTTTCAAATAACTTTTCTAGTTCGATGCAAAAAGAAGATTTTGAGATAAACTTCAAACCATATATAAACACTGTGTCCACGATAAAGTATATCACTAGACTTTGTAAAATATCTTGGTCATTTGTAGTACTATAGGTACTAAATTTGGTGACATGAACTTCAGTCTATTCTATCTATACCCTGCAAATTTTATTACAATTGATGCAACGGATCAGTTGCAAGAAAATCACGAGATCGGACGTTACGAACGCAAACAAATATCAATGCTGTCGAAGAACTGGTGCTGAGTCAGGATGATCAGCCGCGCATGCATCTGTCGATGCGTTTTACTGTTTCATAACTTGGTTCCTGAACCACCCAATTTCATAAGGGTGTATCCTCGTAACCGTTGCATATCACTCACCTACAACACACTTCAACCCTCCTACATCCGCCAGCTCTTGACCTTCCAACCTCTTCGTTCAACCCGTTCCTCTTCCGCACTCACACTGCTCCGCCCATCCGCATGGGCGCCCGCACATAGGGGCAAGAGGGGCACTTGCCCTCCCTGGAAAATTGACACCTATTGTTTGAACTACTACTTTTGGTGTTTAAACAAATTTCTTCGCACTAAAGCACTAATGATCCACAATGTTAAAGTGAGAAATTTAACTTTAAGTAAGAATAAATTTTTTTATGAAAAACCCCTTTTTAAATTACTGTCTTGCATTTTTCAAGCTCTTGCTACAAATTTAACCGTGACCATTGTGTTTTTCCCCTACAAACTATCTGCGGGCGCCCATTCCTTCCGTCACCTCATCACTTAAACTTGCAAATCGCTCGCTGTACCGCCTCTTTGGAACAAACTCCCACCAGTGCTACGACAAATATCCGATCCATTCCACGAATTCACCAAAACCTCACCTCTTGCTATCTCTCCACAGGTCTTCCACTTAAAACTGAAAGCACTGCTCTTTCACAAATCCTATCCCGATTCCGATTCCGCCAGAGCAGTGTAGACTTACAATGTCCTAACCCTGAGTTTCTTTAAAGATCAATCTCTTTGTCTCCTTCTCACATTGATTCCGACGTGTTGGGTTCCATGACAAAATGTCATGCGACAAAAATTATGTCACCGACAAAATGTCACCGACAAAATGTCATAACGACAAAATGTCACCTGACAAAATGTCGCCGACAAAATGTCGCCGAGAAAATGTCGTCGACAAAATGTCATGGCATGAATTTTAGTTTTTACTTGCACCTGCCCTCATCCGATGCATCAGCACATTTGAAAACCTAACTGAACTACCAGTGTATAGTGACTTCGAATGCATCATCGACTATCTCGAAGACTGCTTCATTGGACGACAGCGAAGCGGTCGGCGAGGACAACCAAGGTTTGGCATCGCACTTTGGAACCAATACGCGCCTGTACTTGAACATTTGCCTCGAAGCAGCAACGCTGTTGAAGGTTAGCACAATGCCTTCAACAACGTTGTTGGCTTTGCCCATCCGACAGCAACCAAACTTGCGCGTAAGCTGCAGCAAGAACAGCACAGCATTGAGCTCCTGCGTAGAAGGCATATGTAAGAATCAGTGAAGCTCTACACACTCTCGTTACAGACTACAGAGACCCCATTGCCTATTTGGGGGACATTGCGAGAGCTCTGAATATAAATGTTGTATGAACATTTCAATAACTTACATACGCACTATAATCGCTTGACAGACACCATTATTTAGCGTTGTATTAGTATTCAGTAAGCTGATTTTGCTTTTGACTATAAAAATTTTCTTCGAGGTTTTCTTACCGTCGAAAAGGTTTTCTTACAATCATTTGATACTACTATTAGCGTTTTTACAAGATTTTGCTTTTGAAATGATCAATATTATTATTAAAATTATCGCCTATTTACTGATTTATACTTATGACATTTTGTCGGCGACATTTTGTCAGGTGACATTTTGTCGTTATGACATTTTGTCGGTGACATTTTGTCGGTGACATTTTGTCGCATGACATTTTGTCAGGCCACCGACGTTTGCATAGATTTGGTTGGCGACTTCAGAGGTCAGACATTTCTGCTGCCGTATGCTGCGCTACACTAGTAGACCTGTTGACGCCAAGTATCTCCTTTCGTAAGAACCATCGATATCATAGCAACACATTGGCAGAAAGACATTCCACCAGCCACTTACCAGGCACGCGTGCATGAGTAGACAGACGGCTGACAGATTCGATGCACTTATCAAGTGTACGCCATCACGGGCAACCGTAGACTTATTACAGAATTTCATATCTATAGGTTCTATCAGATACCTCGAACACAGCTCCAGAAGCATCCGCTCTGCAATGAGAGTCTTACTTATTGAATGGCAACCTAATCTCTCGATATCACGCTCCTGTAGGTAGGTATTTGCGGTATTTGACAGGGTGATGGTCTACTCAGCATACCCGAATGACGTTGTTTGTACGTCACTGCTATTTCACCGTGGAACCCCGCTCATTTCGCCGCTTACCTTATACTGCAGGCCATTATCCACCACCAGTGAACGCAATGCATGAATGCAGTACAGCTGTGCCAACTTCCCAGAACTGCAAACTCATCATCAGTAGCCAGTAGTATGATCGCCATAGGTCTTCCACTTAAAACTGAAAGCACTGCTTGTATGCATCTAGTGCACGGCCAAGGCTGCCACACTGCTCTATAATAATTCACTAGAACGAATCCTGACGATACTTGAATCAATATGTCATTGAAAGTTTGTCACTCGTCTGTGTAATTGCTGTCGACTGTTATGGAGCAGGGGCAGTCTTGAATGGCGGCTAATAAACTCCTCTTTAACCCAAAAGGAACTGAATGTATACTGTTACTGAGCACTCGCAGCAACTTATGGCAGTTCCAATGGCTAAAACCTCGAAACCAGGTGAATCACTCATTACGTTGATTTAAGCTACTCGTAATTTGGTCGGTATTTTGATTATAATACGTTTCTCATCGACGACGTAAATGGCTTTTGTAATTCATCATACATATGTATAGCGTGTGTAGGGAGTGTAAGAAGCTTAACGATTAGCAAACATACGGAATGAGGATTCTCTGCTATGGGCAAATGCCACCTCCATTAGTCTGGCTCTTTGTTTGACATCGACCTCGAGATATACTGCTAGGTTGACACGGTAGCGGCGTCACATAATGGCCATATACTATTAATGGTACAGTGAGAACGGATCGGTTTTAACATATCCGATGACTTCCGCCTTCCAATCAATCTTCGTTTTGCACATCATTGTCATAAGTTAATAAATAAAGCGTCGAGTTCATCAGATGCAATTTTCATATAGGCCTACTTCAGTGCAGTTCAGCGTTATTTGCCACCCATTCGAAACGTATTCTGTGCAAATGGTGCTTGATTAGTTCTCCCGAAATCCGCCCGCATGAATGGCAGTCAACGTTCTATTGTTGTGCTTTGGTTACGGATGTTGATGGTATGGAAGATGAAATCGCATAGCACAAAGCGGAGCTTCAGTTGCCAACGTGTAATGATGCGTGTATGTCATATGATCGTAAGAGTAAGTTCTAAATATCTGAAGTTAAGCGCAGGGCATCAATTTATTCACGAGCGCTGCGTCGTATGAGAGGAGATCGATGTTCAGTGGAGGTCCGAGTCCGGTTGCCATAGAGACGGGACAAAGGAGACAGAGCAGCTGCGGCGGCGGGTAAACCACGTGACGTACACGTGATACATGACGCCCGTGGGATTGGAAGTCTGATATATAGCGTAACCAAGAGAAGAACTGAACAGTTACAGGAAAGTCTCTGACTTCGCTTCATCGTCAGTCTCGAACAAAGGACAGCAACACATTCGCCGCCAATAAACAGGTATGATTGCTTTGACTCTTGATGCTCATTAAAAGAAAGAAATATTGTGTGAACAAATGTTTTGCTTATATAATGAGCACAGGTGTTTCTTAGGTTGATATATATATAATGTGTATCGATTGTTAAGCGGTTTTAGTCTTAGGCCTTAGTTGCTGTCGGCTGACGGGCGCTTGGCCTAAAGTAGCCTAAAACATTGGCTGCTCGTTGCAGGTGCAGCTAGCGCGCAAAACTTAGAAAACTGCTGATGAAAGTGAATTTGAAGATATAGTGTAGTTGTTGTTTTAATGAAGTAGAGAACTGTATGTTAAAAGTTACAGTTAAGTTGTGTCGATAAAGAACATTGATATTAAGTTCAAATAACTGTGTTTGAAGTATAACTGTGTTTGAAAACGAAATATTCAAAGAACTGTGTCAATTTAATTCTTAAACAGTTAGAAGAAGTTGAGCAGATTTTACGTAGAGATAAGGAAAAGTGTATGAGTTAGGTCACAACTAAGAAAGGACAAAAGAGTTGGTGACATATTGATTTCAGAAGACAGTAATTTTTTATAGTGACCAGTTGTGCTTTATCAGAGTGTTACCGATTTATTTCAATGATCTGAAACTATCGACAGCATGCTTGCATCCAATCCAATCAATCAATCAATCCAATCAATCCAATCCAATCCAATCCAATCCAATCCAATCCATCCAATCAATCCAATCCAATCCAATCAATCCAATCAATCAATCCAATCCAATCAATCCAATCCAATCCAATCCAATCCAATCCAATCCAATCAATCCAATCCAATCCAATCAATCCAATCCAATCCAATCCAATCCAATCCAATCCAATCCAATCCAATCCAATCCAATCCAATCCAATCCAATCCAATCCAATCCAATCCAATCCAATCCAATCCATCCATCCATCCATCCATCCATCCATCCATCCATCCATCCATCCATCCATCCATCCATCCATCCATCCATCTACAGTATCTATCTATCTATCGGTTTTCTGAAGGTCCGTTTGCATCCCTTAGAGGGGGTTCTTCCGGTTGCTGATCGCCTGATTGGCTGATTTCCTAGGTTCGACCACATCTCTGCCTTTATGCGGGTTGTCCTCCACTGGCTCCCGGTCCAGCAACGCATCCATTAAATGGTTTCCTCAATCCTCTGGCATTGTGTCATGGGCAGAGCACCTGTTTATCTTCGGGAGCGCTTTACCTTAACCTCTGCGTGTTCTGGTCGCCGATCTCTGCGCTCGGCCTCCAGAGGTGATTTTATGGTTCCGCATGCTCGCACTGCCATTAGGCAGCGCAGAGCTTACTCGATCGTTGGTTCCTCCGTTTGGAATCGCCTCCTCTCTGACCTACGTTCTCTAGCGCGGGACCCTTCTGGCTCTTTTTAAGAACTACCTAAGACTTTCCTCTTTGGCCGGGTCTGGGTCGGGAGCGCCTCCGAGTAGTCAACCTTGAAGGTGCGCTATAGAAAGTAGATAGATAGATAAAAAAAATCGGTTCCATCATTTGTAAGGCTATGCGGACAATGCTTCTATTGTTCGGTGTAGGTTTCAAGGTTTTCAGATTTGCGATCGCATATCTTATTATCCGACATAACCAGTCATAGTCAACGGTTTGGTCACCTGTCTGATGAGTCATTCCAGGGTTTGAGCAATTCCTTTGTTAGCTCACCATTGGTCTGACATTACTCTGGTACCAGTCTGAATGAGTGTGGCTGCTGATCCATTTGGGACATAGAACATGAAGCATTCGCCGGTCAAGCGACAGATGCCACGGAAGACCCACTGCTGCTGGGGTAACACTCGTCCCATCTCATTCTTTCTGTGAGTAAACAGGCTCTCGTCAGTTTTAACAACTGTCGTGTTAGATCGACCAATAATAACATTGCCTGTAATGCTTAGCATGCTACATTATCAGATTACAAGACACTATTATATCCAATATCTGTGGCTGTCTTCAATAAGTTTAAATTTCAAACCTACTAGGATGCTATTAGGTATGCACGTACTATTAAGGCAGCGACGTAAGCCACACGGCTCAGCGATAATCACTAACCCATGTGACCCATCCCTGATTCACCCACTCACTTATCCACTCACACCTTCACTCTTTAATCCTTAATACTGTGCTACATGGATTGACACCATAGCAGAACCTAAGAGTAATTAAAATCTGCATTTGCTCATAAAAGTAAAACATGGCCATAATAGAGCATCACCGGACAAATAGCAATATCTTACGCAAAAAGTTGATATCCTGTTGCCATATTATATATATTAAGTCACAAAGCTGTATCTTTGTAATATATCATAGATGGCCACAAGTTTTGTGCTTCAAAAATTTATGATTTATAAAATGTCCACTCTACTGAAGAAGCATATTTCGTAAATCTAGTTCTCTCAGTTTTCTGGCTTTGGATGCAGGATTACAGATGAGTGACCCATTGAAACCTTAAAGACGGGTTAATTTAAAAAGGCTGGAATACAGTACATATGTTTAAGACCTGTATGAAACAATGCATTTAGCAATGAACAGTTTTCATGAAATTATATATGACTAAGCTTAGCAAGTGCTTATCAATAATTTATGTTCTTGTTTTTGCTTGAAAGACGAAGAAGCCCAGATGGAAAAGTCAAAGATAAAGATAATTTTGTGTCTGATGTTTTTTGCGGTTGTTATTTCCATATATATATATCCTGAATATGGACACGGATTCAAAGTCCTCCGTCGTATTAGAAATGACCAAATTACGCGCAAAATGGGCAAATGCTGCAGTTTTGGAAGGAAACGTTTCAGCCGAATTGAGAATTGAGAAAAATGAAAAAGTTTCATTACTAAAACTAAGGAAAGAAGATTTTAAGAGTCAGATACGAAAACAATTTCCTTGTAATCGCCGCACAGAGAGTTTCAGTGTACAAGGAAGCCAACTGACTTCAGGAGATAACGGTTCGGAGTGGATGAATGATGTAACTATTGAGGGTACACTAAATTCTTCCAGAAATTATGCAGTGTTTTCTGTAACTACGGACAACAATTCAGAGGACTACGTGTTTTATTTACCGTTTACGACACTTGCTTGGAAGAGAATTGGATTCAACAGCGTCATTTTGGCAGTTGGCTCTTCCAACAAATCAGTCTCAGATCCTTCAATTCGTTACGTCCTTTCAAAATGCCTTGAACTAGATGCAGTTGTTATACGCATTTATTCACCAACAGCAAATGCAGTGACCATCAGTCAGGTTGGAAGACTATTTGCAGCGAATATACTAAGTGCAGCGTTTGTTGATATAGAGTCAGTTTATCTGCTAACATCAGATGCTGATCTTTGGCCGATCCATCCGGATGTTTATCGGTTGCGCTCAGACATGGAAGTGCTCTCCCTTAACTCCAACTGTTGCCCGTCATTCTTACATCGCGGTCTAAATTATAAGATGCTACCAATGTCTAATATCGGAATGCGTGTCATGACTTGGAATAAACTAACAGTGAAGGACTGCATCCTGCCTACATCAAGTCAAGACATCCTCAATTTTTTATTTAGAGAATTTGGTTAAGTAGCTATTCAGCCCGTCTTTAAAGGCAAAAATAAAGGATGGTATCTTGATCAAATGACGATAAGTATCATGATGAAAAACTCGACGGAACAATATGGAAGCAGTCACGTGATGCTAATCCCAAGAAATACAGTAAAAGACAGAATAGATCGCAGTCATTGGAAAGGAAGTAGTTCTCTTGATGGCAAGACCGATGCACACATGCCACTACTGGGATTTTCTCCGGACATCTGGAAAGGAATGGCTCCGTTGTTGAAGTTCATGTATGACTATAACAGTGAACGATATAACTGGTCAACAGAATACTTCGAAAGCTACAGAAAACACAGATCACACTAGATTTCTGCATCATAATAAACAACAAATCATATTATGGACAAATAATGGAAATAAGACTAAGGCAGATACTAATGCACCAATATTAAAGTCATGGGGTTGATTTTGAAACATAGTGGCGATTAATGATGATTTGTCGTTAACTCCAACTTATGCGGGACAGAAATTTAAGACGATGTATTTATAATTTTATTTTTCAAATAGAATCTACAATCTACATAATGTAGCAACATTAATTTTTGGCAATAATTCAACAAAAAGATACTTTGTTACACTTTATGTTATCGGTTACAGCAGTCTGAATGAAAAGCGTCTAGACTAATTGACCTTCAAGGTTGTCGATCAATCGAACTTGGAATCAGGGTTGCCAGATTTTAGAAGTGCTTGGTCGCGAAACCAAGTGAAAAAGTAGCCCAAAAGTCGCGAGCTGAGCAGCTACATGAAAACATTACTAAACTTTTTCTACGCACGTCAATATACATACTTTATTGGTTTCGCCAAAACACGTGATGAAACCATTGACGTAAAATTTAGATGGAAGACTGCTTGGTGCTTACGGTAGACAATCTGTAGCCTACTCCGTAGAGCATGCATTTATTACTAACTAAGCAACACCGTCTAAGAATAGTAGCTAGTAACAGTGATCTAGAAGCCTACTACTGTCAATTTATGAGAATTCATAATGTCGCCGACTCGCCGTCGCGACCGCGGGACAATTCAAAAGTAGCCCAAATTAATATCGCGAGGTCGCGAGGACCAAATTTTCAGTCGCGAGCGCATTGAAAAGTAGCCCAACTCGCGCTTTTCGCGACGACCTGGCAACCCTGCTTGGAATCGTTTTGTAGCGCTGTTTCACGAGAAAAAAATACATATTTTTATATTAATAAATTCTTATTTTAATCAAATTTAATCAATAGTTCAATCACAGCAGTACGTCTATGGCCAAAATTAAACCGAAAGTACCCATGTGCCTTGGAAGAACGAACAACAAATTATAGGCAGCAGTACTTTAAAAGTGGTTAAACGTAAACTACGTTTGAAGTACTTTGAAATAGTTTAATCAGAAGTTCGTAATTGGTTGCTAAATGAGTAGTTGATCACTAGCACTTTTATTGCCACTCATGGTCCTACCGGAAGATGAGAACCGAGTTGCTGAAACAGTAATCTAGTTTGAAATATACTAAAATCGCATAAACTAAACTAAAACATCGTTAGGATGAATTAGTAAATAACATTTTAATATCGCTCTATTAATTCATAATCAGAAGAATTTTGCATAAGTTGTTGGAAAAGGGTAGTCAATTACGTTTTAAATCACTTTATACTAACTCTTATTATCACTACATTAATTCATAGTCAGAAGAATTCACCATGGAAAAATGCAACCTATCAAGTACTGTTGCCAAATGAGACGGGTAAAACTCATTGGAGGAGAGTTTGAAGTTTGCAAGTGAAATATCTTTTGCTGTAGTATACTTTTTATATTGTGGATCAATTCGTCGTCATTTCAAGGAGGCGTTCGAGACAGAACAGTTTTAAGAAGGCGAAGGTGATTTATGCCGTATGAAGCCATAATTAGACACCCGCATGAGCGGCTTCGTGTATTGAAGGAAACCATTTCAATTATTGTGTCTCGTGATTTGTTGTGATTCATGATGCTTCAAAACACTGACGACGTTGAGGCTGAGAAATTCGTCAACGAATAATTTTATTTTTAGCCTATATAGGTCGACTAAGTTTATTCACTCTAATACTCAGAAACGTCATGCTATTCTTTTCAATTTTCATTGGCTTATGTAGCAAATAATTATGCCATTTTCATTTCACCTTTACGTCCGCTTATATTGTTTTCAATGTTCGCGCATAATGTGAGATACAATATACTTCTCACTGGTTGTATTTGAGGAAAGCATAAAATCAGCAACTAGAATTATCTTAATTGTTACATATATAATTATCTAAACTGTAATCGTAATCGTAATCGTAATCTCCAAACTTCTAAAGCGCCACTGGAAAGCGAAGCGCAGGGAACCAGCTTATTCACGAGCGCTGTAGTAGATTTCACTTGTCAGATGTTTCTGGCATGTATTAATGTTACTTTGTACCTGGTACGCCCTCGTACGGATAGCGAATGCAGACCATAAGACGGGCGGATTCAGTGTAGTTGGCGAGCGAGACATCCTGTTGGTAATTATCGTCGCACGCTGCACGGCTCGTTATCGGTAGGTCTTCTGGGTAATCGTGACCGACGACGCAGCCGAAGTTTCCGCCGGCCTGCATCAGACCCACGTAGTCATCGTACAGTGGAATTCCGTTGATCGTGTAACGACATTCAGTGTGTCGTCCTTCGATGTCCTCCGAAGGCGCCCAGAAGTAGCACAGCCTCGTGAAGCCATTCACCGCATCGTACTCGGCCCAGTCCAATGTTGTACCACAAGCTAACGACTCATTGTAGTTAACTGGATACAAAACAAAATATCCACTGGTAACGCATATATCCGCAGGACAATGATTAACAAAGAAATATCGAATTTACTGGTTGACGACAATAATGCAATAATGTGGTTTGCCAATGTCCGCAGCCATAATAATAGTCATGTTTTTCTTCATTCTGTTACAGGCACATGGGCGTGGTGATATTGATCGTTGGTTTTTTTCTGCTCATTTAGACCTATAATAATTTATCTAAACGCAGAGTTTGCTCGATAACTCAAACATGCTTCAGCTTCTGGCGTTGCTGGGTCTGCGTTTCGAACCTTTTCTTAGTATTGTGTTTCAGTGTGTTTCGGAATCTGTTGTTCCCATGTCAACACTCTCGTCCAAGTACTGAAGGGTTGACTCCGACAGCTCCATAATCCATATAATAACCTTCGATTAATATTTTCAAACTTACAAGTACGCAGTATGATTGGAATTCATAGTTTGAACGGATGATCACAAGTTCTTACAGGAGTCGAATGTAACTGTTTAGCAGCCAAGCAAGGCGCCCATCACGTCCTTATATGCTTGTATCTCTTCTTAAACCTCTCCAAGCTTCATTCAATACTTAAAGCTGCTGTTCGCCTTAATGGTGGTCTCCCGAAGTTTGCTTACGTATCTACCTTCATTGGAGAGACACTAAAGAGGCCTCCTCTGTCACAGCGCATTCATTTCAAAATTCTAACTGTTACACTCGTACGCAACTCTCAGACCTTATGTGCCTCAGTCTCCTCAAGCTCTGGTCGCTCCGCTCTCCACTTGGGTGCCAGAAGCCTTCTGGTTTTCCCGTATGCGTGACCCAATCCAGACACTTCGCTAATCCAGGTTTTGCTTATGTCGGCCGCTCTAGCTGGAACCATCTTCCGCAGAAACTGCGGCTTGAGCTCCTCAGCCTTCCTCTTCCCCTGCTCCGGAAACGCCGGAAGACTGTCTTATTTGCCAGTGACAGCACTGACTTGGGTCTGAATATCTGAATGCCACATGTAATTGTGGTCTCCAGTGACTGATCTGGTCCACGTACAGAACGCCTTACTTTTACAGACCTACATGTGTATGTACGCCATCTGCAACCTGGAATCTTTGATTCGATGAAAGTAGAGTTAGGAGAGTCATTGGAGCGGCATCGACCGTCAACCACGAAATACTCTACGACGAACGACGAATCTCCTCCTACATTGGCTCGAGGGATATCTGGACGTCGTCTATCGTCTACGACAGGTTTATGGCTGGATAGGCAACCGTGTGCATACTCTCAATAACATTTAAAATTCTTTACATAGCGTTGAGAGCGACTTTAATTAGTTTCAAAGCGAATGATCGATGCGGCGACATCTAAATTTCTAATCACATTTACAAAATGCATTTGCAATTGCTTCCGTAATCATTTCCTCTGCTTCTGCTCTTGAGGAAAGAGATTCGGTCGATCGGAAAGTTCAATGATTACATCGGAGTGTATGCGATTATGTTATGAAAAACGTCGTGTGGTTCACACGATGAATCACACTCCCTCTCTCCCCTCTTCTCCCCTTCCACTCCTCTCTTCTACCTCCTTCTCTGCCCCTCTCTTTCTACCTCTATCTACATCTACTCCATCTTTCGCTCTTCATCTACATCTCCACCTCAACCTCTCTATCTCTTCCGCCATACCTCTACCTATTTAAATCTACCACAAACTGTCAACCTGTATACCTCTCTCCCTATCTCTATCTGTCTATATCTCTTTCTCTGAGCCTCTCTCTATCTCCTTCTCTCTCCCTCTTTCTGTCTCCCCCTCTCGCGATCTTTCTCTCTCCTATCCAGTCACTCAAGTAAGTGTAGCCGGATCCATGTTATTCTTATCTTAGGCCATTCATTACGACTGTGTGAATCCAAAACCGTGTAATTTAAATAGTCTCAATTGTTCTGGTCCACATTGTTCTTCGTCTATCACGTGATCGCTTCCAGTCCTTCGGGTGATTGATTCATTTGACTGTCTTCATATGGAGCTCGTGTGACCTGGCAATATCTGTTTGGAAGTGGAACTGAACCTATATGTCAGAAGAACTATAATAATTGGCAACTGTCAGGATTTCGAAATTTAGACACTGTGCACAAACTTCGCCATCTGATTGTAGTAAGTATACCATCTCAACACAGCCTTAATGGCGTATGTGGCAGTTGCTCAGACATAATATGTAGGACTCGTCTGTCAAGGTCGACGTCACATTAACTTACCACAACATATGCAGGCCGACCTCATGACCTCATGTTTACGGTTACAATGACATTTTTGCTAGATATTTTAGCCTCGCATATTAATATTGTTCTCAGAGACCATTATTGGTATTAACTTATGTCGGTTTGGATTGAATCGGAATAGTAAAAATCCTCTGCAAGTTACGAATGAAAAAGAAAGAAAGGCAGACCAAGACTGCACTGGATAGATAATATAAATGATTACATGACATCACCCGGACTAACACTAAGGGGAGTAATGGATTTGAAAATTGACTGAGAACAATGGACGTCATTTATGTGTACCCATCGGCGCCAAATGGCTAGCGTCAAGAAATGATGATGACGGTTATTAAAATTAGCCTACGATAGTATAAATAGCTCAATTCAGTTTGACAAGTGTTCTTTCGTCTAGTAGATCTTTTTGAAGGAAATAAAATTTTAAAGATCGGCTAAATTAACCCAGCAAAACCACGATCAAACATGGCCATAGTTTTGCCTTAATAATTTATTTTATGAATTGATCTGTACGTACCTGATTCGCAGTTCACTCCGGTCCAATATATCGGGCAAGTGCAGGTAAATTCGGCTCCGCCAAGATTGTTACAAGTTCCGCCGTTCAGACAAGGGTTGGGATCGCAAGGGTCAATAACTGCAAAAGAAATCAACAACGAACGTAAAAAGACAGCATAATTATGAAAAACGATAAGTGCATTATAAGAAAGCAACGCCTTCTTTAAAACGAAAGGGTTAGATGAACCTTTGAGAAGTGCCAACATAATCGCTGTCTCGCTCGTCGGTCATGTTGCTCGTGTCACAGTCAGTTACGTCAAACAGATGAGTCTGACGAGGGAGTAATATTGGAATTGAATGTCTATTTTAAACAGTCACATTAATGTTGACATTGAGTCCATTTTACACTCAAAGCCATTGTAGCTGTTTAGGAACATGATTAATAATACAATTATTGAAAAGCTTTGTTGGATTCAGAATCTTAGATTAAGTTGCCGTCATGGTAGGCGAGATGACGTTAGCACGATTGCAAGAGGTCGACAATTTATCTCAAAATTGGTCGAGACATGAACCCTAATCCCACGCCAACCATTGGGTTATCGCCACCTTTAGTATGTCACGAGTTGTTTCGAGACTGGAAAGTTTTGACGAGGAGTTTTAAGACAACGCAGAAAACTAGGTTGGTAAGATTATAAGCAGTTGATCTTCTGCCAGCAAAACAAAACATATACAAATTAACTGTCAAAATGAAAAAGACAGAAGAAGTGGTCACTTTTCTATGGGTTGACGTCTCTAAATTACTCTATGTTACTTTACTTTCACCGGGTCGATGACGGTTTCCCTTCCCAGGTTTTCCCCTTCCCAACAATATTGAAGACTCACAGTTCGTCGACCATTGTCCATCAGCAGGGTTATCGCGACCTTTAGTACTTTATAAAGACGCTGAAACACGACTACCTTACAAATCGTCTACGTCTTTATCATTGGCATAACGAAAGAACTAAATAATTGGTAGAAGAAGAAGTGTCTGGAGAAAGAACATACGTGTTTGACAGTTAAGTCCAGTCCACCCGTCGGGGCAGTAGCACCGATAGTCGCCGCAGTCGAAGACACAAGTGCCGCCGTTCTGACATGGACTGCTAGCGCACAAGTCAATTACTACAAAACAACCAGAAACACTCGACTCAGTGAACAGAAATAATCTTCATAGAAGATTTATAAATCGGCCAACAATTGAGAGAATTTTACCATACAATACAGTACAATAGTTCAGAGGTGCACACTCGAGAGCATCGATGACGCAGAGTAATAAATTATTACTGTAGGTGAAGGACTTGCTCAAAGTATTATAAAGTGACAGCTTCGAACCCATATTCTCCGCGTTATAACAGGCTAAGCGCTCTATCCAATCGATCACTGAGCAGTGTGACATGGTGTTTAAACAAAACATGGCTTTTTAAATATTCACATTGGAGGATATAAGATAAAATGTGAAACAGATAATTACTAGATCACACTGTCATCACCATCATCATCTCCGTTCATGATTTTCGCTGCACATTTAACCATTTCCCTTCGTACTTTTCTATCGCTTGATGTTAGATCAAACTTGTGCACCTTTCTTTGTTTGCATCCTTCTATGTCCTTTGCAAGATCTTTCTCTTCGTGTCCTGCCTTCTACATTCATAACGCGTCTCATCTCTCTGTCTCTCTCTGTCCTACATTCGCTACAAATTAATGTAGAAGAGAGCTGAACACTGAAGGAGACCGAATGATCATCTTCGGTCTGACGGTTATTCGGCCTCCTTCACTGTTTAGCTCTCTTCTTACTTTGTGTTTCGAGATTTTATAGAGCTTAGATTCTTCTGTTCCAGAAAAGTTGCACAATATCTTTGCTATGTGGATCTACAATGACACGAGGAAGACGGAAGTTTGCACTCTTTTGAACTTCGTGACTTTAACAATATTATTAAGTAGCTTAATGTTGTACGTTCAAAATGTCGTCAAAACTGTGGTCACTGGTCATGTAGTTCTTTGCAAGTCGTCTATTTTGTCCCTGAATTGTCTTTTTCTCATGCTATGAGACTTCTCCCAATCACATCATATCCCTTGTGATATGATGTGACTGGGTGAGTGAGACAAAGGCCAACATTTCTCGAATCACAGTCCGGATGAATGGATCGCACTCATCTCAGCATCTATCTCCTTCGGGATGATTCGGGTGTGTCATTCTCTCCTCACGTAGAAAGTTTCATTATTAAAATGGTCGAGGTCTCTCTCTGCACCATTTTATTCCTGCAGAAAATACTAAACTAACTGCAACTTTGCTCAAACACTTAACAGCAGATCGCTCAACTATGAGTAAATTTCCAATCGGAATAATAGGTTAGATGTCGGTCTTTGTGGTCTAATTATGACTTCTGAACCACTGCTTTTTAGTTATTTTCAGTCCCTGCTATCATCAAATTAGTCTTATTTCAGGACTTTTATAGCGCGATTCCAAGATGTACAGTCGATTGCCTCTTCAGTGTCTCCACATGAAGTCGACGACCAATTTGTTACTTGTAATTGTAATTGAATAACGCCATTTCAAGATAGACTCATAAAAGGCGCTCCCGATCTAACACAATGAAACCACGATCGGACAAGCGTTTGCAGAAAAGATGCCAAGAGAGGCAGAGAAGCTCATGTCACAGATTGTTAGGTAGCTTGTTTCAGGAGGCTGGGCCGACAATAGCAGGATGGTCGACCAATATCTCAATCCGCTGAAGAAGTCAATCAATCAATCAATCAATCAATCAATCAATCAATCAATCAAGTTGTTTTATTGCAACCAAAACATTAAAATAATGCCAGAGAATGGAAATTAACAAGCGCAGTGTAACACTATGTATACTAGGTCAGCGGAACTGGACGGAATATTACGTGAAGTTGGTAAGAAAATTCAAATAGGCAAGTTTTCAGTTTCAGAATGACATAAAGGAAAAGCAAGATTCCTGTAACAAAGTTATATTTTGAGCCAAACAGTGTCTTACTCTGTTCACAGTAAAGTCCAGTGAGAGATGGCGGACATGTACACGTCCATCCGTCCGGAACTTCTTCACACGAACCGCCATTTACACAAGGGTTGCTCGCGCAGGCCTCAGTATCTACAAAATTAACCATGGCACTCCGTTCACTTGTCTGCTATTGAGGTTGGACGATAATAGGATGTTGCTACAAAGAACAGACAACGCTCTCGCATGGATACGATAAAATATATATTGTAACAATGCAACAATGATACCTTTCTCGAAAAAGCACCAAACCAAGTTCAACCAAACACCAGCAGCTTTTAAGAGCAGTCGTCGAGCATTTAAACAGCTGCTACACAGAACAAACAACTCGGTCGGTCAAAAAGGACTCGACACAAAGAGCAACGACGACTAAACTAGCAGAGGTTACCTCACTTAGTTCTCCTGTACACAAATCTAATAACGGAATCTTGTCGTCCTCACATCAGAACACACGGTCTCTTCAGACCAAAACTTAAATGCCAAGTTTCCTAATCCTCTATTGTATCGGGTTCGCATAGAGTTCGTGACACACCTTCATACAAACTGGTCAAGCCATGCCTTGCAATCCTGTTGGAATCTTGCCTTAGATATAAGCATAACAAACCATCCTCCTTAATATATATATATATATATATATATATATATGTAGTCAGATTAAGTAGTCAGATACAACAGTGTACGTAAATGTGTGTACGCATTTGAACTTAATATGGCGTCAACCTTGATGTAACAATGAAAAAAGGGGAAAATATGGCTCTCTTACTTATCTAAAAGTATGCTTTAAAAGTGTAGGTAAAGGCAGTACCAGGGACACCGAACCTTTCATCGAGTCTAGATAGCCTAATCGTAGCAAGTCGACAGTGTCAAAAGCAGCGCTGAGGTCGACGCATACTGAGAGGCACGCCATTTTTTCAATGAATGAGAAGATTTTGTACAGTGTACGGTTTCAGTGGAGTAGCCTTCACGGCAAACTTATTGCTACGGACTTGCTAAAGTCCGACTCACACCTCAACGTGGTGAGGGGGTTGCAACAGTCAGTAGGGAGTGCCTGCTGAGGATATGCCATCAGTGGTTAAGGTCTTCGCTGAAGTATCACCTAGGGCGCTACGCGAGGTGGACAGGCTCAGCAGAAACCCTGAAACAGCTGGCAAACGTGGGCGGCATCGCCGCCTTTGATAACACAAGTTAGTGGATATCAGAGCCAGTCCTAAGCCTGTAACTCTCTTTAAGGGAGAAGTGCGAAGGTCGAACGGATGGGTGCAGATACTCCGTTCGTAAAGAAAAAATACGTATGAAATCCAATGCAAGCATTGGACTCCAACGGGCCTCCGGTCCATGGATCCGATGCAAGCGTTGGACACCTACGTGCCTTCGGCCCATGATCCTGATGATGATGATGATGATGATGATGATGATGATGATGAAGTTAGGTACATGAAATAGGCCCAATAATTTTTTGATCTGTATAAGGAAGAGACGTTAAAGGACCTTTGCTATGTTACTGAGGTTGGAGATCGGTATAAGACTATAAGGTATGATAGGTTAAGATTCTTAAGCAAATGCGTGACAAAGGCAGATTTATAAGGCATGATGTTATCGAGATCGTAAGTGAGGCAGATAGTTCCAAATACGAGGGACACAGTAAATTAGAGCACGTGATCTATCAAAGACTCCTCTAATCAACAAAATCTTATAATAAAAAACCGGAACATTCTTTGTCAAGCTGAATTGAGGCCTTAAAGCCACTGGACGCCACTGGAAGAATTCCGGCGCACGGAGCAGCGACCTATAGAGATTAGAGCTCTGCGCCGACTTCATAGTGTCGGCGGCGGCGCGGAGTGGTCGGCGCAGTGGTCTAACATCGCGCACTTGTTTTAACAGTTGTTCAGCAAAGAACTTATATTATAAAGAAATGCACGTTCAACACTTATTTTCCGCAGTTGTCACGAGAAACAATTTTTCTGAGAACAGACGTTCTATAACAAAAGGTTACTAGAACAAATGGCTATAAAGCCATGCAGGCTTAAACACTAACCGACGTGACAGAGTTTTGAAGTTGATATTTCCAGTTTAAGTACCAATAGCAATTAATGAACTCAAGGTGTTTGTGTACAAATTTGTCTGCCAAAAAATGAGAGTTTTCGTGAATTAATGCAACCTTGTCAACATAGACGATATGATAGTAAGAGGGAACTTCGCCTCGCAGTGACTGTTAGACCAGCAACAATATGACATATTGAATTGCCTATTCCTATATAAGAAGTATCTTCGGTGTAGAACCAATTAACAACGAAGAAAACTCCTCCGAACGAAAACTGTCAAATACCGGCTAACCAGTGATAATGATAGTAGGCAATCATAGTAATAATGAGTCCCCATTCAATTTGGGTAAACATTTAGAATCGGAGATGCGTAGGTTTCGTGGGTGTCTGTTAGGGTCAGGGCTTAGGTCGTGAGAGTCGGTTAGGGTAAGATTAGACGTCGTGAGAGTCAGTTAGTCAGGGTTAGGGTTACAGTGTCGTCATTAGAAAACATGATACTTTCCTCGCAGCATGCTTAAAAGATACTGTGAAACGCCAGTAAACTTACGCACCCCGATACTAAATGTTCGCCTCAATTTGTCCTAGGAAGAACTCCACAAGTCATTTGGTCCCCAAGCAGAATCAACTCCCCCCAGTTAATTTGTCCTAGGAAGAATTAACTCCCTCAATCAATTTGTCCTAGGAAGAATTAACTCCCCAGTCAATAAGAGCGTACACATATTGGAACACGGTCTTACTAACCAGCGATTTTATTTGACCGCGCTCTTATGTGACTGCGCATTTGTGTAAGATCGCCCTTTTGTGCGCGCCCTTTTGTGTCGCGCCCAATTGTGCGCGCTCTTACGGAGGGATACCGAGAATGACACCCAGGCCCCGGACACTGGACGAAAAAGTAAACGATGGAACCTCTGAGCTAAATGGTAAAGTCAAGTTTAAGAAGTTGCTTACGGGTGCCAAACCATATCAGTTGTGTTTGGGACGAGTTTAGAGCAAACCGGTTTGAAAATATCCAAGAATGAAGGTCCTCAGAGAGAGCATTTCTATGGGTCGGGTAAGCATAAGCTGCGCAGGTGGGGAACTATGAGCAAAAGCTTCTATTTACGGAAACAACTATTTCCATCGATCCAGCTTCTATTGAGGCAAAGAATTGGTTTCACCAATCCAGCTTCGATTTAGGCAAGCAATTATTTTCATCAATCCAGCCTCCATTTCAGAGTGACAATATAAAATTATTTAAAAACGTAAACTACGGATTAACCCAACGACACTATATAAATCGTCGTAATTTAGATGGACAGGAGAGTCATGGAACCGTTGGGACGTAGCGAAGCTAAGGCAGAGAGCTTCGAACGTGGTAGAAAGTCAAATAAGATCAGATAGTTAGCTCTGAGTCATTTGGGTTATATGTCATATGTTATTATGTATGAATGTGTGGATGTGAGTAGGCCTATGTAGTTTTAAGTCTGTGACTTAGAAATGTCTGAGCAAAACATGTTATTTATTTTTTTATGAAAATGACTTACGATCGATGCACAAGGTTCCGGTATATCCAGGAACACATATGCACTGAGCCACTCCGCAATTATTGAGGCATGTTCCATCGTTGGCACAAGGGTAGTCGGCACACGGATTGACCACTAAGGAAAATAACATACATACATGCATACATACATACATACATACATAAATACATATATACTGTCACCAACTCTTGTTCTTTTTTAGTTGTGACCAATCTGAAGCACTTTTCCTTACCTCTACATATAGATCGCTCAACGTTTTCTAAACTGTTGTTAGAATTCAATTGATACAGTTATTTTGAAAGTTTCTTCTTAATACAGTTTAAACTCAACACTTCAATGCCAATGTTCTTCATCAACACAACACATACAACTCTTAATATACAGCTCTCTACTGCATTAAAACAACTGTCATCAGCAAGTTTAAACCTTGGCGCCAATTAACAGGTGTCGAGCGTCAGCCAATGTTTACTTAGGCCATGAGCGGTACGCCCGCTAGCCTCTGGCTCAAACATATAATATATAATTATATAGTTGCATTGGCCGCCCTAAAAGAACTCTGGCACATATTACATATATACACCTTATCAACACCTGTTCTCATTATTATATTCAAAACACGTGTTCACATATACCGGTACACTCACACATACATACATACATACATACATACATACATACATACATACATACATACATACATACATACATACATACATACATACATACATACATACATACATACATACATACATACATGCATACATACATACATGCATATCGATGCATACATGCATGGATACATACATACATGATGCATACATGCATACATGCATACATGCATACATGCATACATGCATACATGCATACATGCATACATGCATACATGCATACATGCATACAGATGCATACGTGCATACATGCATACATGCATACATGCATACATGCATACATGCATACATGCATACATGCATACATGCATACATACATTTATACACACATTATATACATACAAAAATACATCCATACATACATGTACATGCATACATTCATATACACACATACAAATATATACATGCATAAATACATACATACATAGGTACATAATTATATCCAGACATGCATGCATACACACATACATACATACATACATACATACATACATACATACATACATACATACATACATACATACATACATACATACATACATACATACATACATACATACATACATACATACATACATACATACATACATACATACATACATACATACATACATACATACATACATACATACATACATACATACATACATACATACATACATACATACATACATACATACATACATACATACATACATACATACATACATACATACATACATACATACATACATACATACATACATACATACATACATACATACATACATATTACATACATACATACATACATACATACATACATACATACATACATACATACATACATACATACATACATACATACATACATACATACATACATACATACATACATACATACATACATACATACATACATACATACATACATACATACATACATACAAGCATACATACATACATACATACATACATACATACATACATACATACATACATACATACATACATACATACATACATACATACATACATACATACATATATACATGCATACATACATACGTACATACGTACGTACATCCATAACCATAAATTTGATTGAACCCAAATATCAGTATTAATGACGATGAAGAAGTACAAGAGAAAAGAAGAAACATGCAACAAAAGGGATCAATATACCTAAGACCTAAGGTACCTACATGTAGGTCCCACTAACGGGCCACCTGTAACAAAGGTATAAATATTCGCGGAAGTAGCAATAAATCACGAGTATAGATGTAACATTATAAAATCTTAACTAATTAACTATGTTCAATAAATTTGAAGAGCAGTAGACCATCGAGGGAATAAGATTTAATCTGATTTTAAACTGCGAGATAGAGTCACATACATAGCCTAGTAGGTGGGCCGCTGTTGGCTGTCATACGTAGCGAGGAAATCACAAGATTTTGTTCAGTCTTTTTTCGTTTCAAAGTTTATATTTGAGATGCGGCGTAGACTGATGTTCTCGGATCGTGGAGATTAGCTAGGGTTACTGACTGGTTCAGTTCAAATAAATTGTTGTATTGAGGATCACTAGGAGGCAGAGCAATGCCAATTCGTGTGATCAAATCAGTGAGGCAACAGAGGCATGGAAGGGTTGAGGAGATCGATGATCGAGCAAGGATCCTCACTTCAATTAAACCAGAGCTGGATCCACGCAAGCTGTACCGTCCACCAACAATGAGCGATGGGATTATATCATCAATGCTCGTTCAATTGCCAAGTCCTTTGCTGTCGATCAGCTCCACGCTGAACTCATAGGTTATGCGTCAGGGATCGCTATCATTACAGAGATACATCTGAAAATGTACCAAACACCAGAATTATTCAGAGTTTATGGTTTCCACCTTTCCAGAAGGGATCGCCAGTCTTGACGTGCGAGAGGGGTCACTGCCTTCCTTACGGCTGAGGAGCACGATGTAGATAGTGACACGCGAACTCGGAAACCCATGTGGGTAAGAATTCAACTGAAAATACGTAGCATCTTTGGTCAATAAAGTCAATAAAGATTCGTAATGTCTTTATTGACGTTATTTTCCAATTACCATGCGCCCTCGCCGATCTACGATGTGAACATGGTGTTTAAGAGCGGACTGCGAGCGTTGTGGGAGCAGGTAAGAACACTAACCAGCAGCCGCCGCTGACGTCATTTGCATTACGCGAAGGCATCCTCCTGCGACCGATATGAACCCCCAACGCAAAAACTTACAGCGTCGTTAAACCGGCCCTTTATGAGAGAATACAAGTTATCTCATATACTGTACGGGGATCGTCTTCATCATACAGTCGATGGGATGGTTAGCTTACCGGCGTGAATCATGCTCCTGTCTGCCCCAGTGTACTCTCACTTTATCTTTGAACTCATTCATCGCTCGATCTAAGTCCCTCATGTTCCAGTGTAGTGGAACATTGCTGTCATCATTCCAGTAGCCTAAGTATAACAGCCTGAACAAATGGTGGATTTCAAACCGATCTCTGTTACTGTAACGATCTAGAAGACCATTACTAAAGGCTATTTTTAGAATTACTTGTGTCTGCCCCCTGAGACCTCTAGCGGTAGGAAATTGGCGAGCTGATGAAACGATGGTGTCGTGCTCGGCCTCGGTAGTTTCGCCGTTGATAGCATATTATTGGAATTTTCCTTCAGCCACTGATCACGCGCTAGTCACGCCTGATACAGCAGCAGAAACCCTGACTCATCCCCTACGTCATCGAATTTCTGTCTTATTTTGTGTCCATATAAGGTTATCGTTTGAGACTGACTTCTGATTGGTTTAACTATTAATAAGCGTCCCTGCCACTAGTAAAAATTGTCACTTGTTGCCGAGACGTCCTAGAGGTTAGGTCCTGTACTGGTGGATCACTATGGAGTCGTCGCCGAGTCGTCCAGGAGATTAATTCTTCTTGATTCCCTGTTTTCCACGTATATTAGATAAGGAATCGAGGAACACTTGTGTTTAAGTAGAATCGAATACGGGTGGAATAATATTGTCGATTGCCTGAATTGCGAGGAAATGTGAACTCGTAGCGTGAATTCATCGTATTCGCTGAATTCTTTCTGTCGGCGTCCCCGCTTATTCGCTGGATTATCTCTTGTCTTCGTAACCTATAATTGCCGTGGATTATTGATCATGTCCTTTGTTCCAAAGATGGGTAAATAATCATCTGTTTCTTTAATTTGATTGTAATTGCAAGTCACTGCCAGTAGAAACTGTGTAGGATAAGATTAATTATTATAGAATTGAACTGATTTGTTTTACTTGAATTGTTGTATATAATTGAGACTGTTTGTTGCATAATCTTTAATAATAATTTCTAACTATGTCTCGTGAGTCTGTACACTCGTGGAAAGAAGGTGAGCAAGGTGATGTCAGGCCTCTTTCACCGGAAGTGTTTCGAGCCTCTATTCTTGAACGCATGTTAGAGAGTATGGAAAAGATGACAGCTGGACAAAAGGATTTAAAGCTGATTTAACTGGACAAAATAAACTGGAAAGCCGACTAACTGACGGACAAAATAAACTGGAAAGCCGACTAACTGATGGACAAGACAAGATGGATAGGAGATTAACGGACCTGTTTGAAGGACAGTCGGAATTGTCTAGAAACCAGTCTGAATTGTCTAGATCCCACTTTGAATTGTCTAGGAACCAATCTGAAATGTCTGAAGCTCAGTCTGAATTGTCTAGATCCCACTTTGAATTGTCTAGGAACCAATCTGAAATGTCTGAAGCTCAGAATTGGCAAGATAATCTGAAATACAGAGATCAGAGAAGTCTGTTGAATAGAATAGAATTCTTAGAAGCAGATAGACAAGTAAGTAAGGGAGTGAGTACCATTACGAACCCTGACTTTTCGGAACCTCAACCGAAAGTTGCCGAACTTCCTTCCGCCGCAGCCTTACCCTTGGAAACCTTCGTCAAGAAACCTATATTAACAGAATCGGATGGATTTGAACCCGATACTCTAGGCCCACGCAGAAGCACTAGATTAAAGGACCGCCCACAACCTGATTACCGTTTCCCTGTGAAACCTGGGTTTAGAACGGAAACTGGGGCCAGACCTAAAGACTACTCTACATTATCGAACATCAACAGAACTCAAATCTCACTTCAAAACGTTACCTCTCCTTTACATAAACCGCCTGTAGTAGCGCACAGTCGGGGAGGAGATGGGGAACATCACATTACGCCGGTCTTTTCCTGAGTTGTTGAGTGGGAGCTTGTGCGCGTCCACGTCTATAAAGTCTTTGCTAAATCATCGACGTCAAAGCTGATTGGTAATCAATTTGCTTTGAGGCCGAGAGGTTCTACAACTTCGGCCTCGATTGCTGTATACAACAGACCACAGATCTCCGAGGAAAAACAATTGCTTCGCCATCGTCTACTCTCGCTGAGTATGACCATGACCATGTCTATATTTGGCTAATCAAATCTCGCAAAGGACGTCAACACATCATCACGTTTATGGGCCAGAC
>JACEVL010001319.1:0-67500 GCA_020284085.1 Aporrectodea caliginosa | reverse complement strand
CCCTCATATCTTCGTCATTGAGTCTTAAGCCTTGAGATGCTAGAGGTAGGGCGAATAGCCAGTCCGAGGCGTGTGGGGCCTGTATAGCATTAAGCCTGGCGCGGTCGTACGAATCCCGAGAGCGCGATGTTATCTCCAGCATGGCCACCGAGAGCAGCGGTGTGTCCCAAGAAGACTGTTTGCCGTCTGTAGATGGGAAGTCCATCGTTTCTGCGATGCTCTGCTGCCATCGGGTTCTCATTACTTCCACGATAGAGTCTTCGGGCACCTGAGTGAGAGTGAGGATGAGCGATTGGGTGAGTTGAGATCTTGCGGCTGAGGCTAAAAAGCTGGAAGTGCCAACGAAGATGCTCTTCTTATTCCCATTCCGCCCATTATTATTATTTCTTATTATTATTATTATTATTATTATTATTATTATTATTATTATTATTATTATTATTATTATTATTATTATTATTATTATTATTATTATTATTATTATTATTATTATTATTATTATTATTATTATTATTATTATTATTATTATTATTATTATTATTATTATTATTATTATTATTATTATTATTATTATTATTATTATTATTAATTATTAGTATTATTATTATTATTATTATTATTATTATTATTATTATTATTATTATTATTATTATTATTATTATTATTATAATTATTAATTATTATTACTAATTATTACATATGTAGTTGTTCTATTGGTATTACTATTACAAATTCATTATTATTGTTATTATTAGTATTATTATTATTATTATTAATGTTATATTATTATTATTATTATTATTATTATTACTGTAATGAACAGTTTACTCTTAGTCTCAAAGTGCTTCGTCTTGAAGTCATTGAGTAGAGAATGCGTCGTGTGTGAAATGCGATTTGAAGCGGACTTACAAGTGTCAGCAAATGACTCCAGTCCACTCTGGTGGACATTCGCACCCGTAGTAGTTGACGCCGGCAAGACAAGTTCCACCATTCAGACATGGAAGACTGGCACAGTTGTTTATTACTGAAAGAATATTCAAAGGTAATGTATCGTAATGCCCGTTCATACACATCAATCGAGTATCATCCGAAATTATGCGATTCTGTACTAAGAAGATCAATTGATTACAGCTTAGATACTACAAAATTTATAGTATAAACCTTTCGAACAACCTTTCCTCATGATTCCTAGACGATATACCATAATTCATAGCTCAGTATGAGAATTCGAACCCAAGACAATGATGAAAAACGAACCTCTGTCTTTTTGAACCCAATGTACACATCAGAGGACAATGTTGGCCCCAAATGTGCCAGGAAGATTACTCTCACTCGAGAGAACAATCTGAAGATTAACCGGATGCAATTTCCTTTGCTGCTTGGAACTTCTAAGAGGCGCACTCAGTTGAATACTGTTTTGCAAATAAACTCTACGGAGTACATTTTAGATATTCTAAATCGGTATTTTACAGAGGATAAAGATTATGAAGTCGATACTGGTACTTTCAACTTCAAATGTTATCAGCTTCGTCAGACTTGAGAATTATATTTTATTACTATTACCGGCTACAGCTTCTACTACTGCTCGCATTGCTGCCGCTATTGCGCCTAGTAGTAGTAGTAGCAGTAGTAGTAATAGTAGTAGCAGTAGCAGTAGCAGCAGCAGCAGTAGTAGCAGTAGCAGTAGTAGCAGTAGCGGTAGCAGTAGCAGTAGCAGTCAGCAGCAGCAGCAGCAGCAGCAGCGGCAGCAGCAGCAGCAGTAGTAGTACCATCACCACCACCGCCATCACCACCACCACCATCACTACTACTACTACAGCAAAAAATAGCAACAGCAACAACAACAACAACTACTACTACTACTGCTACTATTACCACTAATTAACAACTTCAATATCACCGATGTCCATTGCAAAAGGTATCAGCCGATGGCGCACCAAAACCAAGCCTCACTCAGAGTCACTCATCTTAAAGCCAGAAAGTCAGTCCAATGAAACAGAGACATAACCAGCGGTAGATAAGTTAATTGCTTGACTGCGGATTTGGATTTAGTGAACCTATCATCGGATGCAGATCTGCCTATTTTGGGTTCAAATGGAACATTATCAATAATTATTAGCAATATGTTACCTCATTTTCTTATGCTATCTTATATTGTTCATTTCGAACAAACCTTCAAATCTTTCGTATTATTTTGAACTTTAGCTGTCACTCGGCTAAATGTCTGATTTGATAGGGAGGTCAAACGTACTAAATTCGCAGTTGTCGCCTGTGTATCCAGGCAAACATTGGCAGACGTAGCCATTAATTATAGGCAGACACGATCCTCCATTCGCACAAGGTTCACTCACGCAGTAGTTGATTACTGTGAACAAAAACAACAAATCCTTCTTTTAATTCTTTTTGGACATATAACAAGCTGCAGCCAAGCTCATAGAGCTATGATCATGAGAGAATTTGCAATTTCTGCAGTCAGTAAAAACTTGCAATGTACATAGTCTACGGTAGCTAAGTTACTTGCTGGACTCCGGTTGTAGGTTGACTCTGGCAACCTAACCTCGGATATAAATCCGCTTATTTTTTATTCAGTGGAGCATTCAACCAATATGTTAACTCATTATGCTGTTCAGTAAAGAAGGCCTTCAAATCTTCCATGTTTGAATTAATTGTCGAGGGAGGGACTTCTGCTGTCACACGATCGAATGTCTGAATTGATATGGAAGTCAGACTTACCGTATTGGCAGCGATCGCCTGTGTATCCAGGTGGGCATTGGCAGATGAAGCTATTCTCTATAGGCTGACACGATCCTCCATTCAAACAAGGGCTACTCTCACAGATTGCTGAGAACAAAAGCATCATAGCTAATTAATAATAAATTATTTTGATGATAGTAATGTTACTACTGATATTAATAATAATATAAAAAGGAATAACAGTAATAACAACAATTATAAAGAAGAACGTCTAGGCTGTTCGCAGGCTTTAACTATGGTTCTGCGATCATCAGCCGCAGTCCAAGTACGCTTGAATGTTGGAAGGCGATTCTTCAGTTTGCTTCGTGTATTCTAGTTCAGCCATCTCAAGCGGGCAGAGGGCAGAATTTGGCCAATGTCGTCATCAAGGGCCG
This sequence comes from Aporrectodea caliginosa, assembly GCA_020284085.1. NCBI lineage: Eukaryota > Metazoa > Annelida > Clitellata > Crassiclitellata > Lumbricidae > Aporrectodea > Aporrectodea caliginosa. The sequence continues at coordinate 64,372 of JACEVL010001319.1, read as the reverse complement.
AGTTCAGACATGGTACCATGATCAAGGATCACATCATGTTTGGTGTCCGTATGAAGTCGCTCGCCTCATTACATCACACAGTTCAGATGCCTTCGTTGCAGCCATTAACTCCACATTGGAGGACGAGAACATCCGAACAGCTATCTGCATCTCATGCGACCAAAACAATCCCGTTGGTGAACCGTCAGAATGGCCCAGGACATATGGGCCCCGACCAAACTGCCCCGACAAAATTGCCCCCGTCACATGACGTGGAATGAAATAGGCCTAATGCCAAATTGTCACTGGCGAATGACGCAGTGAGAAGTGATGCATGAAGACAGACGGATAAGCGCTCATTTACGTTTCATTATTATTAATATTAGATTAATATAGTAGAAATTCGCCAGCAGGTGGCAAAACAGACCATACGCGCCCACGAGCAAACGAACCAGTTAGCATTAGACGATGGTTCTCCCCAGTAGGCTACATTGTCCAGCTGAATCGTCGCTTGTAGACCTCATTTCTATATAGTTTGTCAGTGTACGCTGAGAAATACTTGGAACACGGGATATTTTGTGAGAGGCCGATATAACTGGGGCCTATATGACTGGGGCCTTTATGACTGGAGGCGATTTGACTGGGGCCGATTGTGGGGGCATAGGTTTCATCAAAGTTATCGAGAGAACTTGTATAGTGAGAATGAGTATCAGAATGAGTATCAGAGATCTTAGAGAAGTAGCGACTGCAGAACACATAAATGGTTGCACGATTTGCGCGGCCACCCCACTTGATCGTAACTCTTGAGGTGTTTAACGAGAAAATTGCGTCCGGACTTCCTAGTATCTCACGCGAGTCCTGTATAAAAAGCCATCCTCAAACCACTAATGCTGATAAATTACTTATCCCACGTTACTCTCTCAATTAACTTAACAATTCATCAGGTAATAGTTGATATCATTTTGTTGCCTTATTGTCGCTCTAACATTGGCTTCTTGTTATGGTATATTGTACAATCTTGCTTAGCATTCATTCATAACTTTTGTTAAATTGCAATGTACCTGATGGCGGTGTGTCTCCCGGCGTAGGTTACTCTACGGCAGGCACCCAGGCGAAATCGTCAAAATCAATTTCCTGACGTTTGAACATTTCCAAGAAGAATTGGTCAGGAAATCATCATCTGTTGACGCCAGAATAGCTGCCTGTTTCCATAGTATAGGTGAATTTCTTCTATGAATCGCTAGTTATCTCGTAGTACAAGAAAGCTCGACGACGTCATGTTATAATTATAGACTAGCAGTTTTTACCCGGCGTTCGTCCGGGTTTTCCTCATCGCCCGTGTATTTTAATTTAACGACATCTTCGTCAGCGCCCGTGAATTTGAAGTTAACGATGTGCAAATTTTTCGTGTGTCCCTCTGGCGAATTTACGCGCTGGATCGAAATTGTTTAATTGCAACTCTATGCAATATATACTCCTGCATAGCTAGAATTCAATGGCATTGAAACTATGATCACATCGAAACTTAAAATGTCCAAATAACGGAATTTAAAAAAAAATTTGAGTTGAAATAAAGTTGGGTTGAGATCTATAGAAATTCAAATGAAAACGTTCGTTAAAAATTTTGTATCCCTAAAGTGTTGCATTGAAATTCTGCCGACTTTCAACGGTCATCGTGATTTTTTGCGAATCAGAGCGTTGACCTAGATGCTCCGCGTGACGTAAGATTGAACGCGTCACGTGGACAAATAATAATAATAATTATAAGATCCTCCTCTTGGTCTCTAAATCTCAATTGGCCTTGCATCAAAATATCTCTCGGACTTTATAATGCATAAGCCTCTCTCCGCAACATCTGCTCCTTTGCGCTCTACTGACCGTCTGGACCTCTTTCTCTCTCGTGTTAAATCTGCCTTGGCTCAATGCCGGGCATTTGCTGTGACAGGTCCCTCCCACTTGGAATGGCCTCCCCACTCTTCTACGGGTTAAGCTCATGTCTAGGATTTCTCGCGCATCTTCTCGCTCTCTTAAGGCGTTTCATTTCCCCGGAGCTTTCGCGCTGAAAGCGCCTCTGAATAGTCTATGCTGCGAGAGGCGCTCTACAAATTTGTAGATAGGGCCTACGATACGATACGATTAAGATAGCCTCGTTGAAAAGTTGGAAATTTAAAATAATTGTCCATATATCGGCGTTTTAATAAAATTGCAAGCTGAAAATAGTCGCGCTGACCTACACGTGGCGTAATAATGTTTTGTAAAATTTTTTAAATCGCTAAAGCGTTCCGTTTCGGAGCCTTTAGAAAACGGACAAACAAACATACAAACATACAAACAAACAAACGGAAGAACAAAGTAAACAGACTTAATCTTATAATATAGATTTCGGCATTTTGGAGGTCAGTTATCTCAATGCCATCGAAGTAAATCCTCAGTAGGTCATTGTTTTTGGCTAGGCTGGAGCTTTGAATAATTTGGTTACTTCAGCAGGCGAGTCTCTACATTTGGTCTCCATAACTCCAAGAAAACTGTTGACTCCACAGTTTCTTAACTAGATTTGCTGTGAGGCTGCCAAGCGTCGTTTACACTGGTGTCGAGGCAGATCTTTCTATCAACAGTTCTTTGATCGCACGCCTACTTTGCAGCTGCCAATTTTCCATTCCGTGCGATCAACACCTTCCATGAACTTTTAGAATTTGACTCGCTCCTGCTTTTTTTATTTTGAGACGACTGAGAGACAACAGACGATCAGTTGCCCCCGCGGTCTTTACTGTACAGTGTGTGCACGCATTCACCTGCTCTCGTGTATAACTACTGTAACTAGGTCCTCATGATCCTTGCGCGCTGAAAGCGCGTCTGAAAGTCTATATGCGAGAGGCGCTTTGTACATTTTTTATATGATTATGATTATGTGGAGGATATTTGATCGCCTTCTGTCGAAATATCTTTTAATCGGAAGTGCTTACAAAAATTATGTCTGACAGCTATAAGGGTATATTTCACAACCGGAGGCAAATTAGATAAATTTCCGTCTTCTCATTTCGGCGGCTTACACAAAGGTGTACAATTATAATTTATAATTTTTAAATACATCATTGGGCATAAGTTAGTTAGTAAAAATTATTTCTGTTATATTATTTAGATGATTACTATGATTAGTATAAGAATTTTTTTATAAAGTCCAATTTTAACCCGTAATTGCATTGTCCTTTCTAATGGTGCGTAAATTCACCGTTACGTTAGGTTCCGCGACAACTCGTCGAACGACATTTCGTCTAACGACACTTCGTCGACGACAATTCGTCTAACGACATTTCGTCTACCAGTGTATCTGTATCCATTACGGCTAATCAACAGAGGCCGCTTTCTTATAGTTTCGCTAAAACGTGCTATATATTCTCAGGAATCCAGCTTCTAATTACTGACAAGATTATTTTTATCAATCCAGCTTCTATTGAATGGAAACCTATTTTCATCCATGCATCCAGGTTGATTTCCAGCTTCTATTTACGGGAAAAATTATTTCGATCAATCCAGCTTCTATTTCAACACAGGAATGTTTTCATCAATCCCACTTCCATTTCGGGAAACAGTTTTTTTCATCAATCCAGCTTCCATTTTAAAGTGACAACATCAAATAACTTAGTAGACGAAATGTCGTTCGACGAAATGTCTGTAGACGAAGTGTCGTAGACGAAATGTCGTTCGACGAGTTGTCGTGACACCGTTACGTTAGGGTAACAGTTGAAGCGCTGAGCTGATATTTTATAATTTGTATATTATTAACTTACATAATTATATCCATTGCTCCATATGGTTTTTATTAACTTATTAACGAACTAAATAATTAAGAAATAAATAAAACTCTTTGTCTTCAAATATTGCTTACAACTCCGTTACGAATGGTTTTCTGCCATCTTTGGAATAAATTGAAAACGCAATTTTTTAAATTGACATCTTCGGTAGCAGGGAACATTTCTGCCTTGATTTTACCTAAAAGAAATCAATATGGATGTTTGCTTCTGTTGACAATTCTCGAAAATTTATCCGGTAATGTAATAGTATAAAAAAGATTTATAACTCCGTGACTGTAATTATTGGGGGGAGGGTGGTTCAGTACGTCCACGTCGTCCCCCCCGGGCAACGGAACTAGGTTCCGGCTAAATCTGAACCAAGGAAGAGGGAGAGACCTGATCAGTCGCCTTCACCCCATTGATCATGAAACTCAAAATGGAAACGATGGATGGATATGATAAAGGAGGACTGTGGAGAAATGGGATGGTCGGTTCAGGAGGCTATACACAGGGCATACAACAGAGAAGGATGGAGGTCTTCCATAAACGAGCGGCTTATGCGTGCGGGAGCATCGCCAAGGCCATAAGTCAAGTAAGTCAAGTAATTATTGCACTTTGCGAATATATATAATTTTTTTCTTTCAAAAATAATATTGAAACTGACAGCCTGGCCACTATAAACTAACTATTTTTTGTATCTTAACTCGTCCGGTAACCGTGGAGACCTAATTATGAATATTTTACAACTCCGTTACTACAACTGCGTTATTTTATTTTTATATTAAAATGAATTTATTTAATGCTATATGTAGATAATTTATCGTCATGATAATTTAGGTTGCTGTGTAATAATTTAAAACAAACTTAATACCGTACTAATTAATCACTACTTATAAACAGCGGTGGTATGTTGTAGGCCTACTGTGTATTTATTAAGTAGCTGAGTTGTCAATATTTATAAATCAAAGTTGTATGCTTTTCAAATAGTAAAATAACTATAATGAAAAATAAGGTCAAATCTGTCAAATTTAAGCTCTGCTCAATATTAAGTATGCTCCAGCACTGCTAGAAAAATATTTGTGTCATAAGTTTTTTTTTATTTTGCATGACTTTCTTTTTCTCTAATTCTATTTCTGAATTTGCCTCCGGTTGTGAAATATAGGCTTCCCATAAGTCTTTTGCAAATTGAAATGCTTCTGCTGGTTTTTCTGAACAAACGTCCTTGCAATGGGAAGTGGCTCCGAGGTGCTCATTTACATTAACTACATGGCGTTAACTTTTAAGTAACATTTTGAAAATGTTCCATTATTGACACACTGGACAAAAACGGGTTATTGATACAGATAATCTGTGGCGAAGCTGATATGCGCCACAAAACGCGATTGCTATAAAACTTGAAGGGATAAAGGAAGATGGCGGCCGGACGGAAGTAGAGGAAGGGAGAGAGAAGATGGTTGACACGGAATGGTTATTGAAGACGGAAGAATTCAGTTCGAAACCAGTTTTAAGAAGAAACAAGGAGGTTTCCGGGAGTGAGAATTAAGGACGAATTTGGTGTGAAACAGTGATCGGGAAACCAGAAACTGTGTGGAAGATTGACGGAAGATCGATTGAAGGGAGGACGAGGCTTCTACAGGGAAGCGTGCTGTCGGCCGGTTGGAGAAAACCCTGTCGATTCGTTCTGCAAATTTTGTGCGGTGATATAGTCAAGATCTTTGTTTGATTATTGTTTAAATACCAAGAAATATTATTGGTTTTGGGCTAAGTGGACTGTGTAAAGCGATCACACCAATTAGATGTCAATTGCATAATTTAGGCGGGAAAAGAGACCCTAAAGTTTAATTTCATGACAATCAATCCTGTTTGTTAACTCTTTTATTTGGCACAATATAATTAAGCAAGATGGCCACCTTTTTTAATGATTTTGATGACAATGATGAAGTCACTGAAGTTTTAGACAAGTTAATACAATTTCAAACTACTCAGTTCTTGTCCATGCAAGCATTTCTCAAATCACTTTCTCGAGGAAGGAGATTCGCTTCTGTAGCACCTGAACCGGAAAGAAAGAGAAATTCTGTTGAGAGGAAAAAGGCCAAAGTGAACCTAGGAGGATCACTTGGGCCTTTTTTCCGGGTAGCCGTGGGCAGCCACACACGCCATCTTGGGAGTAGCTCAACATAGGCTAACCTAGAGAAGCGGAAACACAAATCCCAAAGAAGAAGGAGCTATATAAATTACCTAACGGGGTGCCTATGGATCCCTGCTCTCCGTGCTTGGGTACAGAGAGAGAAGCCACTAGCCGTAATGCCCGTGACCTGAGGTCAAACCCGGAAACCGGTGTCACGACAATTCGTCTACCGACATTTCGTCTACAAAGTTATTTGCTATTGTAACTTTAAAATGGAACCTGGATTGATGAAAAAAATTGTTTCCCTAAATGGAAGTGGGATTGATGAAAACATTCCTGTGTTGAAATAGAAGCTGGATTGATCGAAATAATGTTTCCGTAAATACAAGCTGGATACCACCAAGCTGGATGCATGGATGAAACTAAGTTTCCATTCAATAGAAGCTGGATTGATGAAAATAATCTTTTCAGTCATTAGAAGCTGGATTCCTGAGAATATATAGTACGTTTTAGCGAAACTGTAAGAAAGCCGCCTCTGTTGATTAGCCGTAATGGATACATATACACTTGTAGACGAAATGTCAGTAGACGAAAAGTCTGTAGACGAGTTGTCGCGGAACCCCGGAAACCCTTACCCAGGGCCTCAGTAGGCTAGACACCCTGTCCTCCCAGCAGCGCGACTGGTCGACAGGTGGCGCCACGGTCGCGACATGGTACCAGAAACGGGGCTGAAAAGGGTGTAAATGTGGTAATGAGGTGACTGAGGCTGGACAGGGGTCACCGGAACAGTGGGACCATGGACTCCATGGACGGCTGAGAGTCAAAAGGTGAAGACTTGGTCAAAGATAATGAGGTGGTATTTAATGTCATGAATTGGGGAAAAGAGGAATTTGAATCGTGGATGATTGATCGATAGAGGGTATCTAAACCATACAAATGCAAAAAAACGTTTTGCGTTTACCTAATCTCTTTCTGCAGTATACATCTTCATCCATCTCTTCATAAGTTGAATTTGTCTGACCATTCCATTGTCTCAGCCAGATCCAGGAGGCGTTTGGGCTAATGCCAGGTATGGGGGCCACCCAATCAGCGATAAACTCAACGGCAGGCACCCAAGCGGAATCGTCGAAATCAATCTGTTCCCAACCGATCTGACTGATGTTTGAACATTTCCAAGTTGAATTGGTCAGAACATATTCATCATCTGTCGACGCCAGAATACCCGCTACTTTCCGATGATGGGTATTTCTTCCATGAATCGCTAATAATTTTGTAGTACAAGGAAGATCGACGATGTCCGGTTGTGTATAGCTGTTGGCATTTGTAAGGTTAGTTATCTCAATACCATCGAAGTAAAGCCTCAAATGGTCATCGACCGTCACGGTCAGATTCCGTTCTGGACAGGACGACTCAGAAGCAGATGTCGCAGCTCCAAATTCGACAACAGGGAGAAGAAGGACAACTGAAGAAAATAAAATATTTGTTTAATAAAATCAGGTAAACCATTACACCAAGAGCGCAGTGCAGGTGTCACTAAATAGAGTATCCCCATACATGAATATCCCCCTTAGCGAAACGGAGTATTCGGTTTAATTTGCATTTTTGGCGGTTTCTAAGTGTATTCAGTCGTCCTGTTTGGATTTATTGTACACATAACATTTTTAAATTGCGTATCTTTAGTTTGTATGTCGACCTGAAATCAATTTACTTCGTTTTTGGTGATTTTGACTGGATTTTCGCCGAGGCAATCGTGATGCGTATACCGATGGGGGATAGAATGGTTTATCCCCCCGGATACTTTAAACCGGTTTATTCCATCCCGGGGGATAAATTCGTACATCTCCCCGGATAGTCCTAGGACGGATACTCTATTTCGTGATACCGGCCCTAGTATATTGCGGGCCCTGTGCAGAGTCAACTGTTATGGGCCCTCATGACACAAGTCAAATTGTTATTCATTGCTAATCATATTATATATATACACACACACATGTTTGCTAAATGATCAACCCTAAAAATAAAATCCTCTAAAATCTAAAAGACATAATATAAAATAATTAGCAAAGGTACCATACACAATCGCGTACAACAGTGGTTTTGAAACTCTTTGGACCAGAGACCCTTACGTTTTCTAGGCATAGCTCGCGGACACAAGTATTCAAGATGTAAAATTTCTCACTTAAAATTTAAGCAAAGTGTAGCGAAGCCTCTGTACTATTTCTTAGTACAGAGGCTCTATATCGTTATTGCGGTGGAACTTACATAGTAAAAATAGTTGCTAATCTGCTATATGCGTTGTGCATTGTGCTGTTGGCGAGTTCAGAGGCCAAGCTGATCAGAAAATGGTGAATCGTTTGTACCCAGCAGGCAGTAGACAGGTACTTTTGATCAGTGTTGACAAGACCAAGACTATGGTAATTAAAGGAAGGCCCAAACACTTGTGACATAAGAGTACAAGGCTGGAGCAGATTGACAAATTTCCATATTTTGGCTCACTTAGAACTAGAATCCTGGCAACAAGAACTGGGATTTCCGTCTATTCCTAAGCAAATTATCGACACACAGTCCCTCAATTCGACTTTGAAAGGCACAGAGAGGCAGCACAGCAGGGACGTCATTTAAGTTTTCCTCAGTAGAGCAAAACATTTTTCTGGGAAAAACATTTGCCTATCTTGTTAAGTTTTTTATTTAGTCTACATGTGCAAAACTGCAAGTACGATGTGTCATAGTGTCACTTAATATAAATTTGGATTTTATGGATTTATTTAAATACTTGCAAGAAATTTGAAAAATCAGGAGGATGTCCCTGCATGACAGACGCTTAACAAACCGCCAGCATACCGATACGACACGTAGCATACAACCTAGCGTACACTTGAAGCCAATTCGAAATCCAGCGAATAGCCGGCACAGGGCTGCCATGGGCTCGCAGCTCGCGAGATCCTGCATCTACTCCATCCCCTTCGCCGCCAGCAGCCCAGAGACGGAAAATCGGAACCTCAAAGCAAAGGGTTGGGTGGAATCGAAACCGGTTCACTCCGGTTGATGACAGAGAGACACAGAGATCGAGGGACGGCAAACGAACAAAGATTGTGAATAAGAGCTCAGGCAGCTTCAGAGTCTGCATTTTCTGACGTTAACTTCTGTACAAGAATTCTGATAGATACGAAGCTAGTGACTTGTCTTTATGTAAGCTGTACAAAAGTGTACATATTACTTCGTATATGAATTAAATGTATATCTAATCTCTGCCGGTTCGAGATTGAACTGTGGCACACTATAGAGGCCAGGACCGGATTGAGAGGAGCCCGACACCTGGCTCACCTTTGAGGCAAGGACACTGGAAATCAGAACTGGGTTTTCCCTGTATTACTAAATGGATTCGCGACACAGTCCCTTAAGTCGTCGACTTTTAGAGGAAAAGAGATGCTTCAAGTGTTACTGATTCAGTTTGACTTTATCGTAGGGTCTAGACCCTACGATAAAGTCACACTGACTCTACTATCTTGCCACAAATAGTATAGGCTGAAAACCTTAAGAAGTTGGACACAGTTTAGCCGAGTTCGGTTGGACGCAAATTAACTCAAGGTAAGGAAGAATATAACGCTTGAAATTCATTTAGTAGTTCGCATACATACTCCGTGGTTACAGATTACAACTTTTCAGCTGCCTATCATTAACATTTTAATTTAAATTATTCAATTAAATAAACCAACCTCCTAATATGCAAAATGACGCCATTGTGTTGTCCTTGTTGAATATCGATTCTTATTTACAGATCGACGGTGTGCGTTAGTTTGAGAAAGAAATAGAGGCCGATAGTATCGCTATCAACTGCAGAACGCAGGTCAATTCTGATTAATGAACCTAATTAATAACACATTGATAACCTGCATGTACATAGAGCATAATCTATTTCCATCACAGTCACTTAAAGTCACCTGATTTCATTTTGTGATCCTTAAACATTAACATGGTCAACGATAAGGAAGTAGTTCGATGTAGTCGAAGATAAGAGGAAGCCAATCAATCAATTGTCGTTCATTGAAATAAGCTGACAAGTACGCAAATGTACATTGTCACAGGTGCAGTTTAAAGATTAAATTAAGGCAAACGACATGTTATACATACATGTAATTATTGGGTGATTAGGTTTGTGATTATGGGGATGGAATCAATATAATGTTTTTATTTAATGCATTAGATATAAAATTGCAGTTATCTTTCGTAAGACTGAATTAGCCGTGGGGTCGAGGGCGAAACGAATAACTCGTAGGACGAATCAGAGGGAACAGTGTCTAAACTAAATGATGTTCGTTGGAGGAAATGACCTTTAGCAACCGTCTGTAGGCCTATAGCGCAATAGCTGACGCACTCTTGACCTGAGGGTGCATAAATCCTCTACGTTTCGTGCGCCTCGTCAGCTGCACGACGGTCGCGTTTTTCAGCTTTATATATCCCCATCACGCCGGTGAGAAATAGGCCTACACGAGACAAGCGAATGTTGTCGATTGTGGAACCTCCTGCATTGTAGCTGTCGAGAGGCCATGTGACCTACACAAATTGTTAGGCATAGGCTCTATATAAATGGACTGGGTTTAGGTGGTAGAGCCTAGCACGTGTGTGAGACATAGGATGGGTCTCCCGCGTAAACTAGTGGTGCCTATATAAGCTGGTGGTAAGATTAGTTGTGAGGCCAGTTGTGGTTCTCGTTATGGTGTTGCTGACCCTGTTGGGTATTCTTCTTTCGACCACCGTTTGGTCCTTGTGCTTGTCAGAGCACCCGTTGTCGATGTTCTTTGGTGATGTGCACTTCGTCGTCTTCTGGACTGACAGTTCTGGTCTCTACACGTTTTCGGCATTAGAGGTCTTCTTTAGACCTGCTGGCGTGGTTCTGGTGTGCGTACATGGGCGCCCGCAGCATAGGTCAAGGGGGTCGCGTGATCCCCCCTGGAAATCATTATGCAAATTTAAATATAAAAATCCGACAAGTTTAATCATGGAAATGAAGCTTAAAATAAAATTCTGTTCAAATCACTTAGTAATTACTAGCTTTAGTTTCAGACTGCTTAGGCCTACTAATAAGTAACTATATATCCTACTAATATTCAGTGGCGGATTTACCAATAGGCCTGCAAGCCACCCGCCCTCCCCCGTCCCCCTCCTGGTTGTGTTCCGGCACCCCTTAAAACCAGACCCGTCCGTCATCGTGTGCTGCCACTGGCCTGCCAGAACGGACAAGGGCATGGCCGAGATTTAGTTCTTATCTTAACCCCAATGCCCGATGTGCAGACCTGCACGGGAGGGACTATAGTTCTAAGTTCTTAACCCCAATAAACAATGCTCATCACGATTGAGTGTGCTAGGTCTACGTTCAACTGTTCTTCCCCAAGTATTTCTGTTCTGTCTCTCTTAACGTATGTAAGTATAGGGAATAAGTATATATATAAGGAGTAAGGGGATAGAGAGACGAACAGCATCGACAGGTCGTGGAAGATTAGCATGACCCTGAATTTGACCCTCAGTCTCCGTGTGTCTCACTCTCGGGATGTACATGTAGGCTAAAACGCATGAACAGTCAAAGTCATCCTCGATATGTGATACCTCTTCCAAACATAGCCAAGCCAGCAACAGGCAGGCAGCTTAAACACATCTATCATCAAACTATATATATATATATAATATATATATATATATAGTATAAGTTTATATCAAATTTCCAGTGAAGTCGGTCACGAACCCCTGGATTATAGAGGCCCTCGAGTCTGGCCAGACGGCATCTGAAGACAAATCACACAGCGTCTTAGAAATAGTTTTATGCCTATTGCATCAATTGAATTTTCTCAACAAGTGGCTCTCGGATTCACGATCCGCATATTGAATTGAACTGCTACGAAACGAAGACTATTTGGTAGGTATTAAAGCAATCACATTCTTGAAATAAATTAAATTAGCTTTAAATTGTGATAAACTGGATATAATTAAAAATTGTATCATAATAGCTGAAAATACTGGGCCTAAAGGCAAATCCGCGCAAAAGCGGTTTTTGACAGAAACACACATGGCACCAGGACTCCGCAATCTGTCAGTATTTTATCAAATATATCTCACTCTTCGTGCTACATCAGCAAGTGCAGAAAGAAGTTTAAGCAGATTGAAAATAATTAAAAATTACTTGTGATACACCATGACAAATGAACGCCTGTCTGGACTGGCATTAGGCGATTTAGGCCTAATATTGATCGAGAGAGAACTGGTTGAGAATATTGATTTTGAAGGAACTATCAATTACTTTGTTTGCACTGATGAAACAGTTTTATATTGTATAATAGTAGCCCCCTAGTAGTGGTCCACTAGGCATTTGTGCATTTCTGACCCCCAGGGGCGGAGACTTAGGGGGACAGGGGGAACGGTTCCCCAGAAACTTGAGGTGGGGGGACGGAGCTGCTTATATCCCCCAATATTTCTGAAATAGTTCATGAATATAATAATAATAGCTACGAGTGACAGCTGGTTCTTATCACTGTTATCAGCCCTCATATAATAGAGCAATTATTTTCAAATGACAGCTTCAAATGCTACCATTACAGTGTGGAAATTCAAAAAATTAAATAGGGAGGGGACATCCTCCCCCAAACCCCTCCCCTGCTCAGCGCTTCGCGCCTCGCCGATCGTCCTTCGGCCGATCCTTCGCCAGTCCCCAACCCAAGACCAAGTCTCCGCCTATGCTGACCCCCTGCAAAAATCCTGCGGGCGCCCATGTGTGCGTACTGTGTTGCTGTCGTTCGTTAAAGGTATCATTTTCGCTTGTAAATATGCTTGTACATAGTATTCATTAAATTGTTATATTTTGAATCCGAGGCATTTTCAGTTCTTCTAGACAGCGTCGCAACATATGGGGGCCCTTGTCCGGTCTTTTTCTCGCTAAATTTTGAAACGTGAGATTGAATTTTTGGTCGAAATTTTTGTTCGAAATTTAATTGCGTAGTTTAGAGTTCACTTGACGAGTGTACAATGGAGTCGCCAGGTGCGGCCAAGCAGCTCGAGTCAGAGGATGTGATAGATATGTTGGCTGAGGAGCTCAGGCAATATGTTGAAAATTTAGGACATGAAACTAAAGGGTTGAGTAAGACTCAGCTTCAGAAATTATTAATGAAGTCTTTGTCGCCGAAAAAAGATGTCGAGGAGTGGCGCTTAAGAGCGAAGGCGAAAAAAGAGGCTGAGGAGTTGGAACGCCAGAAGAGAAAGGAAGAAAGAGAATTTGAGTTAGAGAAAATAAAATTACAGACAGAAGAGAGAAAAATGGAAACGCAGGCGGAAGAGAGAAAATTACAGATGGAGGAGCGGAGAATGCAAATGGAGTTAGAAGAGAGAACATTGCAGGCGGAAGAAAAGAGATTGACCGCTCAGGTAGAAGAAAGAATGCGTGAAGAAGATAGAAAGTTAGAACAGAAAAAATTGGAAATTCAGCTTAAGAAAATTGAGAGGGAAAACTTTACTGGACGTGACACGGACGAATTTGGCGGTAATGATTCTTTCGGGTTTGCGTCGGCTATTAAATGTGTACCAAAATTTGAATCCGCGGACGTAGAACAGTACCTGTTGGCATTCGAAAAGGCAATGACGTTGCATAAAATTTCGACTGATAAATGGACAGCATTGTTGCACCCACAATTAAAGGGAAAGGCACTAAATGTTTTTTCGGCATTATCGATTGAGGAATGTTTTGATTATGAAATTGTGAAAAAGGCTTTGTTAACTGCGTACGAAAGAGTCCCTGAATTTTATCGACGGAAATTTCGCAACATTGGAAAAGAGAAAATGGAAACATACTCAAGCTATGCGTTTAGGGTGCAGTTACCTTTTCAAAGATAGCTTGAGGGCGAGGGTGCAGTTCAAGAGGTAAAACGCATGGCTGAGGTGTTTAAAATGGAACAATTTGTTCAATGTCTACCAACAGAGTTACGTGTGGCGTGTTAGTCTAAGGAGAAACTGCTTGAGAGTCCCGAGTTTAGATAAAACACGATAAGAAACCTTTAAACCTAAGCGCGGCAGCAAAGCTGCAGACGAATATGCAGTCTTGTATAAACAGGTGCCGATGGACGCCACTGGGGGCCTAAACAAGATTCTTTTGGATGGAGACGAAATTCGCTGCAAAGGGTTAATTCAGGGTTCAGGAAATTTGCACGTGCGAGGCATAATTATAGTGATACACAATCATGTAGAGGGCAAATTGTATGCAACTATTGTAAACAATAGGCTATGTTCTATCAAGGTGCGGCAAGCTTGGGCAAAAAAGGGAGCGTTCATTTAATGAAAATTGGAGGAGTGGTCCTAAACACGTAGGGTTGGTATAGGAGTGCATGTGTAGTACTCACGAGTCAGTACGCCTCGTACAACTGGACCGTAGAACAATGCAGAACTCCGTTACAAAACCATCGTCAAAAGTCAAGTTCTAACCAATTTCTTCGTTTTTGAGTAAGTCCTTCAAGGCCTGAGTCAGACACTATAATAGCTTTATTCGGTGATGCTAAATCCCCAAAACTACCGAAACCACTAAAATAAACACGTTTACATCAGCGATCGAAAATACGTGCGCGGCAGCCAGCGAGGCGCCAATCCTTTCATCCTTTCTTCTCCTGGAAGCACTCTGTATCTTGCTTGAAAGAGGTCATTGAAGAAACAGTACCGGTTATGAAGAGAGCCAACAAGAAGCGTCCCTGGGTTAATAAGGAAGTTCACAAAGCAAGAAGAACTAAAAACAAAGCATGGAGAAGGATGTAGGAAATGAGACAGATAAATCTGGGTGAATTAGACGATTGCACAGAGAGAAACCTGGAACAAGCAAGGGATAAGTACATCAGAAAGAGGAATTCAGCAAAAGCAATAAACAGAAAAGCGATAAAGGAATACGAAGAGAAGCTGAGTCAAAACATAAAAAAGACACAACAAACGTTTCTACAGTAACATGAGAAGTAAGCAAAAAGGAAAGACAAAGTGGGACCATTGAACGGCCTGTGCAAGATTGTAACTGATGACGAAGAAACTGCCGAGATGCTAAATAATTAATTTGGGTCAGTGCTCACTAGGGTGGCAGTGAAAAGAGTTATTTTTTATAATGCGTGGGACATCCCCCAGTTCTGTTCGTATTGGTAGTAGAAACTCATGTGCAAAATCTTTTAAAAATATTCCATTATATAGGGGTGCCACATGACAACTTAAATATTGCACATAAAATTATGCGTCATCAAAGCCGTAATAATCAACTTTAATTTTTTTCAGGAGCTGGATGAAAGTTAGACACTCCTAGAACTTATTATTTGATTACTGTAATAATTATGTGAGCAGTGTCGTGTATACCACGGATAGTTGGATACCTTGTTCTCTGATGATTGGTTTTATAAATAAACGATTAAATAATAAGCATATAAATTAGAACGAACTGGAGCTGAGGAGTAAATAAATAGTGCAAGGCTGCTTTCCTGAAAACAGACATTACAGGCTTTTTCATTTGCTAAAAGTCAAATGGCAAAACTGTTCGTGAAAGTGCACGCATGACAGTTGGAAAAGTTGCAGCCTTTTGGAATAATGCTCACTTGCCTATGACAACAATGCAACATGCAAACGGGAGATAGATAGATATTCGTTTCATTTTCTGTTACGATAGAAAGAAATAATTAAATAATTAGAGGACAAAAACAGTCAGGTATATAGTCAGGTGAGACCTAGGGCAAGCGTTTGTAAATTACACGTGAGATAAAGTTCTCCACGTCCTTAACAGGCAGTTCAAAGTCATGACCTCTTCGGCGGAGATTATATCGTCGTTGTACAATTGGTGGAAATAACCCTCGTAAGACATAGCATTCATTTCTTATTACTGCATGCAGCAGTGGCTCCTCAGCTGCACCCACCATCTCCTCTACTCCCGGCGATTGCGGTGGGAGGAAACCCATCCTCTGCATCGGATGGAGGCTTGAGAAGATCTACAATGAGTGGAGGAATTCACAAAAGGCAGCATGGAGAGGTGGAGAAACAAAGGAAGTCAAAAGCAAAGATTTGTTGAATCATAGGAGAAAACATTTAATACATGCATTCACATTCTGATGCGGAAGTGTTAAATAAAAATCCTGAGAACAGAGCATTTCTGCAGGCTCAGCTTGGAGATGGAAGGATGTCTAGTTCAATGGCACAAGTGGATAACAAGTTGAAAAGCAAGATGAAGAGAAACAAAAGAGAAACAAGATGAAATTAATGCCAGCATTTATCAAGAGACAATCTATTACTGCTACTCCAATGTCCAGGTCCAGTGGTATTAAAATAGCAGTAGAGTTATTTGAATCTGATTCTTCAGATCGTGATAACTGTGATATAGACTGCGTCGAAAACACCAAAGACTAAAAGACCTCGCCCAAAGAATATTATCAGTCTGCGAGTAGCAGCAGCTCTTGATCGAATGATAGTAATGCGTGGAAACAGAATAGTATCTAGTTGGAGTGTCAGCAGGCTGAAGAAAGGCTGAGTGTGGCGAATGATAGGACAGAAACGGGAGTGTCACTGATCCTATAATAAAATCAAATGCTGACCAAGAATGAAGATCAAAAGCAGGCCTTGTTCCAGGTGATGTCTGAGCATCGAAAGAAGGTTATGGACCCCAAAAAGTCAACGGTCACAAAATGACCCAATAAATATTTTAGTGTGTTAATGCTTTAATCAAACTAACAAGGTTGAATAATGAACCAGAACTTTTTAATTATTCTACTCTTAGGCATAGCAATTTAAGATTGACTTTTTCTTACACAAAATACGAAAAAAGTTTATAATATTAGCACAATTATTGTTCTTACGATCCTTGTCTAAGATTCGGAAAACTTGTCATCTCATGTGGCACACCTAAACGATGGAATATTTTTATTATATTTTGCACACTAGTTTAGTTTATCAAAAGGAACATAACCTGGGGCTGTCCCATCAATTTTCTCAAAATAATTTTTTTGAGCATCACCCTAATGCTCACGAAGGAAGACACGAAAAACATACCAGAGCCAAAGAAATTGTTTGAAGGGAGCGACGACCAGAGGCTGACAGATGTGTATATCTCCGAAGTGATGGCGGTGAAGATGTTGGAGAACCTCAAAGAAGATAAAACTCCAGGGATAGATTAGATACGCCCGAAGTTTCTAAAGGAGCTGTGAAATTAAATTGGAGCCTGGCATCTGGCATATTCAATGATTTCATCAATTCGGGCGTTATACCAAGGGACTGGAGGGATGCCATCGTCACGCCATTGTTCAAGAAAGGAAGCAGAAGTGAAATCAGCAACTACAAACCCTTCAGTTTAACTTCCATTATATGCAAGGTGTTGGAGCGGATAGTCAAGGAGAGGATGGCTGAGCATCTGAATAAGAACGGATTAACCAACGCATTAATTGCAATCAGTCCTTGCATTAAGCAATGTTTGGGTTCTTTAGACACATTACAACAAAAAGTACAAACATTAAACTCAGTTAGGCCTACATGAAAAACACCTGGAAGATAATTCAATTTCTAAGACTTACCTAAATAAGTTTCTAACTTATTTAAAAGACATACAACCACTTTCTCATAAGCATGATAGCAAGCGTAGCAAAGTCTAACTTAACAGTATGGCAGTTATACTTAGGAATTCATAACATGGAAACTGTGCAGTTATTAACATGTGCTATAATATTATTATTATGTTTTATTACTACTGTGTGCTATGATATGTTCAATTTTGATGGTCCATTGAGCGTTTGCAAATGAGGTAATAAAAACTATACTTACTTACTTAAATAACCCAGTACTGTAAAAATGGACTCTAGTGGTTTTTAAATGAAGGCATACTCTTATCTTCGACAACAATGTAGTCAAAGATAAGTGGAAGCCTTCAATTTCAACTGTCATGGTCCTACTTTCTTATCGTTGACCATGCTAAAGTTTAAGGATCACAAGATTAAATTAAGCGACTTCAAGTGACAGCGACTGACAGATTTAGCTCTGTGTACATGCAGGTTATCAGGGTGTTATTGATTAGGTTCATTAATTAGAATTGACCTATTGTTCTGTATCTGACAGCATTTATCTACATCCGACGTCTCTTGCTTACTCAAAACCATCGATCTGCGAAGAAGAGGCGATATTCAACACGTAAAAACAATGGAATCATTTTGCATATATTAGGCCTAGGAGGCTTGTCTATTTAAAAAGAATTTTGTTCAAACTTAATTATTTTATCAATGATTGGCAGCCGAAAAGATGTATTCTGCAACCACGGAATATGTATGCGAGCCATTAAATGAGCTTTATGCTTTGAATTCTTCCTTGCTTATGAGGAAATTTGTTCCAACCGAACTCGGCTAAACTGTTCCCATCGAATTACACTAATTGTGGAAATAGTATACGGCAAGAGAGAGAGAGAGAGAGAGAGAGAGAGAGACAGACAGACAGACAGAAGAAACAGAAACAGAGACAGAGACAGAGACAGCGACAGAGACAGATAGAGACAGAGAGAGAGAGAGAGATAGAGACAGAGACAGAGACAGAATGAGAGAGAGAGAGAAAGAGAGACAGACAGACAGACAGAGAGACAGAGAGACAGAGACAGAGACAGAGACAGAGACAGAGACAGAAAGACAGAGACAGAGACAGACAGAGACAGAGAGGACTGGAATCAGTAATACGTCATATGTCTCTCTGCCTCTCAAAGTCGACTTAAGGGACTATGTCGTGAATTCGTTTAGAAATAGGGCCTACACGGAAATCCCAATTCTGATTTCCAGTGTCCTTGTTCAGATAAAGAAATACGTCAACCTGCTCCAACCGATTGCCATGTACTCTGGTGTCACATATGTTATCACTTATTATCATAGCCTTGGTTTTTCCACAATAATCAAAAGTCTGTGGCTTGCTCTCTCCAAACGATTTGCCATCTCCTACAGCTTGGCTTGTAACCAAAAGCACATCAGCATGTCATAGATTTGTAATTCTTTTTTCTCCTATTTGACTTCCGCCGCCATAACCATCTCGATCCTTCCTCATAACCTCTATGATGCTGAAGTGGAATGGTGGAATCGCACAATCCTGTTGGAAATAAAACAGGCGCTATATAAAGTATAAAAGAAACGGTTATAGCTGTGCCTTTTTTATTCAAACATATTTGCCGTAACTGGATCGTTTGCAATGTACAGAGCAATCATAGTTCTTTGTGTTGGTGAATTTAAAAAAAGATTTTTATGCACCTTTATTTTAGCATTTTCTTGAACCTTTCTCTCTTTGTGTAATGGTTTACTTGATTTATGAAAGACGTTTTCTTTTCTTCAGTTGTCCTTCTTCTCTCTGTTGTCGATTTGCAAGCAGCGACATCTGTTTCTGAGTTGTCCTGTCCACAACGTAATCTAACCGTTGCGGTCGATAACTATTTGAGGCTCTACGTCGATGCCATTGAGATAACTGGCCTTCCAAATGCCAACAACTACACACTGACGGACCTTGTCGATCTTCCTTGTAATGCGAGATTAATAGCGATGCATGGAACAAATGGAGATCATCATCAAGTGCTGATGCCAGGGCCGTTCATTCGTACCCATCGACGCCAGAGGGTTGGCGTCAGGATGATTATCATTATTTTTGCAATTATTCAATAATTGTACAATGCTTTCTATGCACGGCGAGAAAGTTGTCATCGGAAATTCCAGTTGCAGGAACTCTTTAACTGGTCGTGTTTGGAAAGGGCAAACTAGTTTGTAAACAGGTTTTAGGTGTTACGTAAACTCCTTAAAGATTACAGTTGTTGACAGTTGCTAACAACAAAACAGTGAAGGTTTGTGTCTTGTACCAGCAATCGGTATGCGCCAATCATTTTGGGCTTCCACAGCTGCTTTCTGCAGTTAACTTAATTACTGTCAAAAATGGACTGCATGAAGTCTGCCTCTTATCTTTGACTGCATAGGCCTTATCGTGGGTCATGTTAAAGTTTAAGGATCACAAATTGAACTCAGATGACTTCAGAGGACAACGACTGACAAAGATTTCGCTATTTTTACCTACAGGTTATCAGTGTGTTATTGATTAACTAATTAATCAGAATTGACCTACGTTCTGTATCTGAGTGCGTTGCTATTTACGTCTCTTTCTTTCTCAGACCAGGGCACTCCATCGATCTACGAAGAAGAGTCGATATTCAACATGGACAACACAATGAAATCCTATTGCATATTAGGAGGTTGGTCTATTCAATAATAATAACGTTCAAAATTAATTCCTTTATTAGGCAATTGAAAGAATATGTAACCACGGAATATGTATGCGAACTATTAACTGAATTTTATGCATTTTATTCTTTCTTAGAGAGTAAATTTGGGTTTACCGAACTCGGCTAAACTGTGTTCGTCGACTTACACTAATTGTGGAAAGATAATAATTTATGATAAGATAGAGGTAATTCCAAGTCAAACGGAATCATTAACAGTTCACGCCGTGGCAGTCTCTCATGGTCGAATTTGCAAAATTTAATACACATAAAACCAAGTTCTGATTTCCAATTGATCTATTGACAAAGTCGATTTACAGCATAATAAATAAACACGATTGAGGCTTGGATTTATTGTGCCATCGATTGATGCCTGGTGCATTAGACACCGGCGCAATAGATAAACCTTTTCAAGCATTCAAGAGATAAAGGAATCCTGTAGCTGTATAGTGTATATTTATATATTTATAAATTTTATATAAAGTATATTTATCTAAAGTTTCTCAATGTCAAAAATATCTATGGGTTTTAATGAAGGTTAACATTATCCAAGAGGGTGGAGGGAAAAAACAAATTAACATTTCAGAATCAGTAGGGTCTGCTAAAGTTGTAATAAGTTGGAAACCATCAGATGTCTGGAACTCGTGAACCTCCTCTTACAAGACTGTTGTTATACGAAGTAATGAAATTCTGGAATTTGTCAACAACGCGACTGAAACGAAACCATAATTGAATTTACAAAGTATTCTTGTTATACGCAAGCAACTGACAGATGAATCAAACTTGTAACTAAAGATTAAAAAAATACAGCCCGTAAAAACAAAGTTTTTACTATATCCATCTAGTATCCCATAATGCGTCTTACGAAGCAGTTACCTCTACAAATATATAGTCCGCGTTCATTTTACGACATAGCGTAGCCGTTTGTGCTGCGGCCAATGGCAACGCGGCCAATTGGAACGCTGCGTATCGGAAAAGGGGATTCCCCGATTCGAAAAGTTGAGTCCCCGATTCTATAAGCTAGCCTTTTTGGGGGGAACTGAAATTTTAATAGAATGAAGTGTCTGCGAGGGCGAGTCTATCTGCCAAGTTTCAGGACGATTGAATGATTGTAAGTGATCGAATTAGTCGTCGCAAGATTTGACTTTTTAGCCTGTGGCTCAAGCAAGCAAGCAAGCAAGCAAGCAAGCAAGCAAGTATTCAAGATTTCCGTAAGTTAAACTAGATGGATAAAAAGAGATTTTTGCGGGCCAAACTAGAATCAAGAAGCGTTATTAAAACTGATTTTCGAGGAAAAGTAATTGAGGAAACTTGAAAGAAACATTTCAGCATACAAATCTAATCAAACCAATTTCAGTCTCAGAACTTGCATTATTTATTGTTTATATGTAAGTAATTTTGCATAATTTCGTTCGTTTATATCAGTGAGGTTACAGCATAATATCCGGAAGGACACCGCCGACCCCCCCACCAGCTTATCCTCCTACTGCCTTCACTCTGTCAACTGTGACTCCAGTCACCACTGCTGAATTATGCCGAGTTATCCTCTCCTCCCCTCCTAAATCGTGTGAACTTGACCCCCTCCCTACTTCCTTGCTGCAGGAGTTCGTCGATGTCCTTCTTCCACTCCTCACCGTCCTATGCAACAGCTCCATCCGTGAGGGCGTTCTGCCGGCGTCTCAAAAAGATCCATCCTGGTACCAGTTCTCAAGTGTGAGGGACTAGACTCAAACAACCCAGCCAACTTCCGACCTATCGCCAATGTCTCGTTCGTCTCGAAGGTCCTTTGAGAAGATAGTCGCCCTCCAGCTTACATCGTACCTTGAGACTAACAACCTGCTACCAGCGATCCAGTCTGGCTTTCGGAAAGGTCATTCCACCGAGACATTACTTCTTCGTCTCCTTTCTGATGTCTACGGTGCCATCGATCGCTCTCAAGTCTCAACTGACACTCTTAGCTCTCTTTGATATCAGTGCAGCGTTTGACACTGTGGACCATGATATCTTGCTAGAACGGTTGCATTTATCCTTCGGCCTATCTGGTACACTGCTCTTCTGGCTAAGATCTTTTCTTAGTGAGCGCTCCTTTCGTGTGGTCCATGGGTCCTCTAGGTCCCAATGGGCCCCCGCCCCTATGGTCTCCCTCAGGGCTCCGTTTTGGGTCCCCTTCTCTTCATAATTTATACCTCTGATCTCGCCTCTTTACTCGCCTCACACGCTATGCTGGCCCAGATATATGCAGACGACGTTCAGGCCTACCAACACTGCCTCGCCTATGACGCCGTTGTAACCTTCCGCACTATGAGCTTGGCCATGGAGGCCTTGGGACCTGGATGTCGTCTAACCGTCGCCGTCTCAACTCCTCAAAAACTCAATTCATTTGGCTTGGCACCCGCCAGCAGCTGGCTAAGTTAGATATGGCTGCCCTTGCTACCGCCTTTCCTCATTTTGTCTTCTCCTCTGTGGTCCGTGACCTTGGCGTTACTCTGGACCAGGAGCTCACCTTTGCTCCTCACCTTCACTCTCTCAGCCGTGCTTGTTACTATCGACTGCGCCAACTACGCACAATCGCTCGCTCGCTAAGTCCTACCGCTACTGCTACTCTTGTCCATTCTTTTCGTATCGTATCTAAAGATTTATATAGCGCCTCTCTCGGAATAACTATTCAGAAGCGCTCTCAGCACGAAAACCCCGGGGGAAAAGAAACTATCAGACTTGACTTCTGCTGCCCTCTCTATGTTGGCCTCCCGGCTGCACGACTGAGCTCTCTGGTTTGCGTCTTACGCTCTGCAGCCCGCCCTATTGGCCGCATACCCAAATTCGACCACATCTCCAGCTATATGCGCGACATTCTTCACTGGCTCCCGCTTAGGCAGCGTATCGAATATAGGGTAGCTGCCTTAGTTTGGCGCTGCCTGCTGGGTCTCGCTCCTGCCTACCTTATTGAGCTTTGTGGCCCCACCCTTAGTGATCGAGGCTCGCGCTCCCTCCGTTCAGCTGAACAGGGTCTTCTCTCTGTCCCTTTTGCTCGTACCTCCACCAGGCAGAGACGTGCCTTCTCTGTGATTGGCCCCTCGACCTGGAATGGCCTCCCGTTGACACTCCGCTCCCCTCCTAGAACCCCTTCTCAGTCATTCCTCTCTCAACTTTAAATGATCCTATATGGCCGCGCTTGGGTTGGGAGCGCCTCTGAGTAGTTCCCTTGAAGAGGCGCTATGCAAATTCAAGGGGTCCAGAAAAGATCATGGATCCCGCTAAATTACAGCCAGTCGATACTTAGATTGGAATAAGTTTTAATCAAACAAAAATATAAGAAGAGTCCATTAAACGACATTAACAAAAGAATATACAATCTTAACTAAAATAGCAGTACAGACAAATACAACTAAGTTAAGTCAATTAATTCATTAACTAAGAGGGAGCGTAGCTTCTTTGAATATCAAATATTATGGAGCAACGATATCAGAGAAACTGGTCCACTTCCATGTTGGCTGACTACTAGGGTAAGCTTATATCTTAAAAATGAAGTTTCAACATTAATATCGGCCAGGTTGTGTTTGTGTTCCACCTTTAGAAACATTGTCATTTGCCAAATTAGAAGAAAATCGGAAGAGATTTAGAACTTGCTCACAGCCCCGGAAGAATAATTATCACTTAGAATTCTCGTCTAGGGACGTGATGCTGTGTTGGATATTGCTAGGTTGAGAACTTGAGATGAGCAGTGACCAGAGGTCGAGAAAGAGTGAGAACGGAGGATGATCGGGTTAAGCGGGCTTGCTGAATGGTGAAGAGTTCGCGGAGCTATCTGGGGTGGGAGTGTTGTAGGGAGTTGTAGGTTATAAGCGAGAGAACTTTGAAGTGAATTCCCTCTGGAAATTTCATCCAATGGAGTGATTTGAGGATGATAGCTACTAGTTAACAAATCCCAGCAAGGTTTAAGTACCTATGTGTCTTGATGTGTAAGCCGCTCTCTGCACGTTCTTCTCGCCCTCTTAGTTTTTCTTGCCTGCTTGATCTATTCTTACCTCGGTCGCCAGCGGCCAACCTCATTAACCCAGCAATGCCAGCATCTGACTTTCGCTGTTGTGGGTTCTTCACAATGGAATCGCTTTACTATTACGAGATTACGATTATCATTGTAGCATTTCTTGCAATTCTTGGGTTCACTATGATGGTAAGTTTGAAAGACTACCGCTGAGAGTTATGATTGCAAGAAATGAATGATTTACGTTTCCCATAGCCATTAAGGGTGCTAAACGGGCTTTGACGTAGGCCTATCTAAAAGATAAGTATTTAATTTCAAATGTCAATTTCAGCGTTTCTTGCAATGCATTTCTTGCAATGCACTATGCCAGACGTGACCATCTCTGTCTGTTCTATACGAAACCCAATCGACAAATTTTATTGCCATTTTCTTGTTCAGCACCTCAAAATTAGTAAAGATTTGCTATTTGCATTTTAAAAACAATGAAACAACATTCTAAGAATTCTTAGAATGTTGTTTTATTGTTAAATGGCTGAAGCAGTGGACTATGTTGATTACTTTTAAATGACTTTAACCTAGTTGTGATGGGTGCAGTGTGTGTATCTGTCTGTCACTACGTTTCCACATCAATATAAATTTTATTTACTGCATAATATGCTTGTTCACTGTTACAGTGAGCAGGCTATGCGAAGTCCAGTGTGATTCTCGTTAACGATAATGGTATAGGAAATTTCGTTTACGAAAATGAAATAATTTCGTTAACGATGACTATAACTGTAACTAAAAATATAATTAACGACAACTATAAGTTTAACGAAATTATCACTAACAAAAATGCGTTATTTTCGTTAAAAAATAAAAAGTGCAATATCGACAAACATGACAACATAGAAATACGCTACAATTAATAGGTTGTGTTCGCCCAGATTTTGGATTTGTGAATTACCCCAGTAGTTACTAGTGAAGAATTAATTTTTTTTAAATTTAGTTATTTTGTAAACGTTTCTATAGCGATTGCGACCCAAGTTGATTAGCGCAATTCGCAAAATTAGTAGTCATAGTAATCTTGTAGACAAAATGTCTCTGAAGATTATGAGCGGCCGCAAGCGTTGGAATGATGTCTGGAGTCATTTCAAGTACGAATCGGTCCCAAATAAAAGCCCCTGTATCTTCAGCGGTGTTGGTTTTAATGAGGGGAAGTTATGTGGCTGGCTCATATCCAGTGAAGCAAGACTAATCTACTCAACCATCACAGGTATCGCCATATCCATCTGCATACTAAGAAGTCTGCGCTGCACAGAGTGATGGAATCAGGTGGAACCTATAGATGGGAACTCGGCGAAGACGATCAACTAGCTGCGTTATGACAGCTGGAGTTGATCAATAAACGAAAATAAATAAAAAATACAAAAACTGGTAAAATTTTGTGTTCAGTAAAATTAGCAGACTCAGCTGTGGCAATGGTTGTGTTTTTCAATTTGTCTGGTCATTTTTGCGGACTTTACACCGTCTCTTCCTTTCTAAGTATAATCACATAGAAATATTTATATGTGTCATGTATTTTTTAATAAGATTGCTTCAAATAGTCGTGATGCTGATGAAATAACATATTTCATATTTCGAGACTGAGGAATACTACATCTAAGAGTGGGCGGTGTTTCAGCGTATATTATAGTTATTCCAAGAGTAATTTATTATTTTTTAAGTGAAAAGTGTAATTCAAAACAAGATAGCAGATCAGTCTGGAATGATGAATTTTTAGCATCAAGATTAGGCTAAGTGCATTCATGAAGCTGAATGCACCAATTTTACAAAATCTTTCGAAGCTCTATGCAAATTGTGTAACGCGTCTTCATATGCACCGCTGCTGCATCTGTAGGCAATTTCGCTTAGCCTTATTGTAACTAAATAAAAAAAAATCCAGTAGCCGTAACTATAACTAACAGAAATAACACTAACTTTTAACTTTAGCGATAACTAATGAAAAACCATTAACCATAACTGTAACTGAAACTAAAATAATCACACTTTCGAAGTTGAATGCTTTTATAGAGGCTTTTGACATGGTTTCAATCCCGGTATTTCGACCGAAGAGGACTTTGCTGCATCGCATGTCATATTATATGAATTTGCCCAGCTACAGAGCAGAACCAGATTTCAACTAATATGATACTCCTGTTCATCGGTTCAAATATTGATTGGGACACATGTCATGACATCTCCTTTGACTGACCTTCGGTACCTGCATAGTTAGCAGTGGTCAGCAATGTTTTTGAATCTTTGCCAAAAACCAAGAGATTGAGGGCACGAAGAAGGAAGACTGAGACGGCTGATGTTTTAAAAGAAGGTCGTAGAATGACAGGAAAGGTTAAGATGAAAAAATGCGAAAACTTTGGCAAGCTGTGAGATAGTAAATACCCGCAAAACCCTATATGTCAGATATGTAAATAGCAGCAAAAAGAAAACGAAGGAACTCAAGAAGAAACTAAAACCCAGACAAGACAAACCAAGCGGGAGAAAAACAAAACGTCCTGTTCTAGAACCACGGCCAAAACAGACAAGTAAAAGCAAGGCTACGTTTGACTGCGAAGGTGATGAAAAATTTCTAACGTGTATTGACATTGACCCTAATATATCCCAAGTTATAGATTTACTAGCTCCTACACTAACAGAGATAATAAATTGTTCCTTAAGAAATGGGGAAGTACCTACAGAAATAAAAATGGCTAAAGTCCTGCCAATATATAAACAAGGAACCAAAAGTGTAATATCAAACTATAGACCAATTTCTGTATTGCCTTTCCTCTCCAAACTATACGAAGGAGTGATGTATGATCGTTTATTTTCTTATATAAAACACAAAAGCCTTCTCTATCCTCTCCAGCATGGATTTCAACCAGCACACTTAACGACCATGTCTTTACTTGATATTCAGGATAAAATCTCCAAAGCTATGGACGACAATGAATACTCCTTGGAGATCTTTCTGGACCTTGCCAAGGCCTTTGACACGGTCGACCACACGATTCTCTTGGCTAAATTGGAGTATTATGGAATTAGAGGCAAATCCTTGCAATTGTTCAAAAGCTACCTGAGTGATCGTCAACAACAAGTCTGCTCATTAAATATGGTGTACCTCAAGGCTCTATACTCGGTCCTCTCCTTTTCATAATTTATATCAATGATCTCCCCAACTCGTCTACCCTATTGCACTATAATAGCCTATTCGCAGATGACACAAATGTCTTTTTGTCTGCATACTTCGTATGACCAATTATTCAAACTAGCAAATGATGAATTAACATCAACAAGTGAATGGCTCAAAGCAAACAAGCTCTCACTAAATCTTTCCAAGACTAATTTCATATTATTTCGAAACACCCCTCAACACAAATGATATTATTATAGAAGACACAATTATTCCTCAGGTTGCCACTTCTAAATTTCTTGGAGTTCACATTGACCAACACCTGAAATGGAAGACGCACATTGAAGAAATTAATAAACAGATTGCAAAATGTATTGGCATACTTAATCGAATCTCCTACTTACTTCCTTCCCACATATTGACTAATCTATATTACACACTTATCTATCCTTACTTTACTTATAGCAATATTACCTGGACCTCTACATATAATACCCATTTAAATAAATTAAAAATAGCGCAGAAAAAGCCATAAGGATCATAACTATATCTCCTATCAATTCACATACTCGACCACTATTCCTTGAGCTTAAACTGTTAACTATTACCCAAATCAGATTTATGCAAACTTGTGAATTCATGTATAAATGTCTCAACAACCTCTTACCTCCTTCCTTCATATCCTATTTCTGTCCTACCTTGCATATTACTGCTACAAGAAGTAATGATGACTATAGATGTATTTTTGCCAGAACCAACACTCGTAAATTTATCCATAAAATATCAGGGCCCTCTTTTGTAGAATAGCCTACCACAGTGCATCCGTGCACTTCCATGTCTCATGCGATTCAACCTATCGATGCGTGTGCACACACAGGAGCATGTATTAATTGTATTATAGCCCTTAGTTAAGTAGCATTTTATATGTATAACCTATTATACACTGATAGAAATAAGACTGAACTATTAATCATGTAAATTGCCATAGACAATAGAATTGCGGAATTCAAACTCCCGCAAGAAAGATGGGAAAGTGGTCCACTGGTGCCAAACTGTCTTTTTATCTTCCTCTTCGCTCTCATCCACGTATTCATCGCATTTTGCGTGTTGACTTTGGGTCGAAGAAGTGCTTCTGGTGTACAACCAACGAGTGCTTGTGTATTCCTTGACCCAACCGATCGATGTTAGCATTGGCCACCCATCCATTAGAAAAGATATGTGTTCCTGTGAGGATCTGCTGAAGTATAAGCTGCTCCACTGTTCTTGCTCGTCTGTCTGCGACTTCGACCAGGAAACGCTTGTTACATGGTTCTTATTGTCTTTTGTGGAACTTCTGATGGAAGTAATTTGACTCGTCTATTTCAACTATAACCGGTTCCCCGTTTTCATGGAAGCCACCAAACTCGGTCGCATGTCTCTTCATGAATACGCCAACATCCTACAGACAGAAGTTATACCAATCAACAAAACTATTGGTACGCTCAATACGCGCTTCGTGAATGGTTGATTCCCGTGGCATGTCTCGTGCCCAGCAAATACATAATTGCTACCAGCTGCGGTTTAAACGCCAGGTGACTTCGCGCAAAAAAGGAACTCTACCTCACACCTTTCTTGAAATTGCAAAAGCGGCATGACCAGCGTTTCCTATCTACAGTAACTTCCTGCGCGTTATTCTCGAGACTGCAGGGATCGTTACAAGTAGCACAAGGCACGCTGTTTCGAATAACACGCCTTTGCCCGGCATCGTCATAGCGGCATCGGCTGCATCCAGCTCACGAATTATAACGATCCAACGAACGAATATCTCGAGGATCCATTATCTCCTTCAGTTAATTCTACTTATTGTATTATATTGTATTGTATTGTATTTGAACACTTGTTATAGCGCCTCAACCAGATTTCCCATTCAGAGGCGCTCCCGACTACTGCTGTAGTCGGAGTTTCACGCCGAAGCGCATGAGCAATTGCGAGTGAAGGACTTGCCCAGGGTCCCTACGCAGCGGCTTTGAGGTGGATTCGAACCCGCAACCCTCCAGCTGCAAGGTACCGAACATACCCCAAACCACCGCGCCCCAGTATATTGTGTTGTGTTGTGTGTTGTATTGTACTCCACGTTTATAATGCGACCGAGCCACCCGCAGTAAAGATCCGAGAAATTAATCTCTGATAAACCGACCCGACCGGGAAGCGAATGGATGTCACATGTCGGAAACTTGAACCAAAGGATGGTCGTTTTTTTCAAATCTGCTGCATTCAGAGTCTCATGCAGTGAAGAATATCGTGATCTGTTCTACGATGAGGCCAACTGGTCTGAAGGTGATTTGAGAGACTGGGGTTTTTACAGCAACGATGGATCCACCAAGTAACAGCTCTCACATTGATTCTTGTATCAATGTTGTATCTTATAATTTAAGAGGCTTTAATTCTGGACGTTGCCTTTTAACTGAATTATGCAATGATCCGAACACTCATATCATTGCTGTACAAGAACACTGGCTGACTCCTAAGAACCTGCATCTTCTTAATGATATTCACCCAGATTTTTTAGCATATGGTATTTCTGCTATGGCCAACAGGCTTAGTACGGGTATTTATGTTGGTAGACCTTTTGGTGGCGTGGCCTTCTTGTGGCGTAAAGATATTCGTGATAGGGTCCGAATTATTGGTAGCGATTTGGACAGTCGTGTTCTTGGTATGTCTTTGCAAATTGATGAGGTTCATAGTATTAAGCTGTTTAATGTTTATTTTCCATGTTTTGAATCCAGTGCTGAATATACTAATGATTTATGTCGTTGCCTTGGCTATTTTGAAAGTGTTGCTAATCCTGGTGATGATAATTATTATCATTGCTGGTGACATGAATTTTGTTTGTAATGATAGCCATATACATGTAGGCTTTAATGTTTGTCATAATGTTTTTCAAAGTTACACCTTATCCCATTGCGATGATTTGTGCAGTTCTGTTGACAGAGTTACCTATTTTAATAGTAGTCTTAATCAGTCGTCGTTTATTGACCATTTCTTTGTAACGAGTTCTTTACGTCCCGCTGTGCAGGACATTTCCATTGTTGACTCTGGTGCTAACCTCAGTGACCTCTTGTGGCCTCTTGTGGGTAGTTTTCTTTTTAAGAGTCTGCCTTCCAAGGGTCTTTCTTCTGAGTTAGTCGGCCATTGTGAAGGTTTGGGACGCGTAAGTAACGCTCCATTATCCTGGTCATGGAGATGGGACAAGTCTGACTTGTCAAAGTACTACATGGCCACAAAACAGAAGCTGGAGCTAATTAACCCTCCCTTGTGTTTTGAATGTTCAATGTCCTGTAGCATTGAACATCATCGCCAGGTTATCAGTAGTTATTATGGTGCTATTGTTCATGCTCTCCATAGTGCGGCTGAACTTTCTGTCTTTAGAACTAAGTCGGGTTTGCTGAAACTCTTCTGGAATGATGAGCTTGATCGTCTTAAAGCTGATTCTTCTGATGCTTCTGGCATAATGCTTGGTCAAGTGCTGGACGCCCTTCGTCTGGGTATCTACATGCTATTAAAGCTAGGTGCAAACTGAAATATAAGGTTGCTGTCAGGGATGCTTGCGTTCATTTTGAAAGTATGCATGATGATGCGATTGTGTCCAACTTTCTCATAAAAGACCAGATGAGTTTTGGAAAGCTTGGCATAGGAAATTTAGAAAAATATCAATTCGCCGATTAATTTTCCTAGATGTTGTTCTAACTTGGATGTTGCGAATAAATTTGCCACTTAGTTTAGTAAGAACTTCCATATGTCTGACCAGAACGCAGAGGCTGTACATGACTTTGAAAAGGCACGAAATCATGCTCAGCGCACTCAGCTCTTTTCTAATCCTGATGTTTCGGTGGAAGCAATAAGCAGCTGTGTTAAAGCCTTGCATACTGGGAAGGCTTGTGGTCCAGACGATCTATCGGCAGAGCACTTGTTGTATGCCCATCCTAGCCCTATTGTTCATCTCAAGTTATTGTTTTCAAGCATTTTCACCCATGGATTTGTACCTGACAGCTTTGGCGCTGGAATTATAGTACCTTTAATTAAAGATAAAACTGGGAATCTGAATGATACTGAGAATTACAGACCCATTACTTTGATTCCTGTAATTTCTAAGCTCTTTGAATCTTTGCTGCTTAATATATGTCAAACGTATTTGCTGATTGATGACTTGCAGTTTGGCTTCAAGCCTGGGCTGGGTTGCACGGATGCTATTTTTGCCTTGAAGTCATCCATTAACTATTTCAACTCTAGAGGTAGTTGCGTGTATGCTGCTGCGTTGGATCTCAGAAAAGCCCTTGATAGTGTGAATCATTATAAATTATTTAAGGAGTTACTTAATTACAATATACCTGTACCCATTTTCGACATTATTTGCAATTGGTATGGTAAGTTTTTTGTTACGGCTACATGGAATGGTAGTTTTTCCTCTCAGTTTCATGTTGGCAGTGGTGTTAGACAGGGCAGCACTTTGTCCCCTGCACAATTTAATCTTTTGATGCATGTATTTGTTTTTAATTTGAGGCGCACTGACATGGGTTGTCATATTAAGAATCACTTCTATGGTTGTTTCTGATGGAAAGAGAAGCTCTATAAAGCAAGAAAAAAACAAAATTTTAAAAGGTTATAACTGTGCATATGTTATTCAAAACATAATTTTTATGCTTAATTGCAGCCATGGCTCGTTTACAATCGTAGTTCATGTATTTGCAAATTAAAAGAAGATTATTATGCACCTTTATCTTTGTTAAACTTTTCGTTTTTCGTGTAATTATTTACTTGGTTTTATGGAGCAAATGTTTTATTCTCTTTAGTTTTCCTTCTTCTGTCTGTCGTCGAATTGGAAGCGACATCTATTTCTCAGTTCGCCTGTGTAAAACGTGATCTGACCGTTACGGTCGATAATGTAATGAGGCTCTACATTGATGGTGTTGAGATAACTGGCCTTCCAAATGCAGGCGACTATCGGTATGCGGACGTTGTCGATCTTCCTTGTACTACGAGAGTAATAGCGATTCATGGACAAAATTCAGAGACGAGTGCTGGTATTCTGGCGTCAACTGGTGATGAATATGTTCTGACCAATTCTACTTGGAAATGTTCAAACGTCAGTCAGGTCGGTTGGGAGCAGATTGATTTTGACGATTCCGCTTGGGTGTCTGGCATTGAGTATGGTTATAACGGAGTAGTTCCTTGGGGATTGATACCCGGAATTAGCTCAAACGCTGCATGGATCTGGCTGAGGCAATTCATCGACGTGAACCAAGCGATGGATATGACCATCTACTGCAGAAAGAGATTAGGTAAAGGTCTACTTTCTGGCATTTGTATGACTTTTTGGTATCGTTAACCCCTTTTTGCCCAGTATGCCAATATTTATTCATTTTGAAAATAATTGATATAGGCTACTTGTAATCTAGCCCCATATAGCGACTTTAAATGAGCACTTGCCATTGTGAACAGGTTTTCTCAGAAAATCTATCGAAAAAATCAGGAATTTGAAAATACTCATTGTTGTCAGCTGTTTGTACTTGTCATTATAATTACCTTGCCAGTGGATGGCCAATTTTAAGTGAAATCCAACCATACTGTCGGATGGTCGTGAGCACTTGAACGAAGCCAGACATTTCAGAGATTCTTCTTCTGCCACTTCTATCCTAATTGTCATAGTTCCAGAGAGATCAGTTGTACGTTCCTCAGGTACCTCAACTTTGAAAATAAAAATAATAACAATAAAAGATTTTCTCAGACACAAATAGTGTGGCCAACAATCTTTTCGTAAATGTTTAGAATATGTCCACAAATCACAGATGCGCTCTTTTACTGTGTAGTAAATCAGTCAGAATTTATATAGTGCCCTAATAAGATCCCTAATCTGAGGCGCCTCTGCCCAGACTAAGCGGGAAACCATAGTCTTAAGCAGCAAATGGAACTGGGCGCAAGTAGCGCTCCGGAGGTGGAGTATAACCTCAGGGAGCCAGTTCCATGTTGTCAGACCAACAGCAGAAAAAGATCGGCGCTGCATTGTAGCAATGGGGGCAAATGGGAGAGTCAAGTCGCCATCAGCGGAGGGTCTCAGCGCACGACCGCCACTGCATGAAGACACAGGGCGGCAGAGTTCGCATAGGTAAAGGGAGCCGAGCCAGAAAAAATAGAAAAAAGCGCTGCGGGAAGGGAAGTATACGTATACTGACATCGGATCTATGATGGTAATACTTGTAACTTTCAGCTCCGAGCTTCTGCACCTTCAGCCCTTGTTCATTCGGAGGTACCTGCATCGATGAAACTGACGGTGGATATTGCCTCTGTACGCCTGGCTACACTGGACAGAACTGCTCAGCAGGTAAATTCGCTCATATGGATCTTTTAGCAGGATCACTTAGACAAGGCAACATTTCACTGGTGATTCATTATTAAGCTGGATTTTTCTCGTCCACTTATTTATTTAATTTCATGTATAGTCTGATATTATCAGATCTAATTCTTTAATTTGCTTTATCTAACGTAATAACTTTGATTATAGTAGGCCTACAAATAGTACAAATGACGTCATGAGCGCCGAATGGCTGCCACCTTATATTTTTGTCTATGTTTTCAAATATTATGTATTTAAATCACATTTTACGGAAACTAATAGCTATTTCGATTCGAAAAACGGTACTTGTCGGTTAATACACCCCATTTAATTTTCTCGTCTAAACCTACCTTTCATTCTTGCATCTAAATTGTCTGTTCATAGACCCGAATAACTTTTACGCCTTTCTTTGACAGAGAACCTTAACATAGGTTTTATTACACTAAGGTGGCTTATGAGTAGTTACCTAACACTAACCCTAGGATGGTAATGACGACACTAGGCCTAACCCTAACCCTGACCCTAACCGACCATCACGACGCCTAACCTACCCTAACGAAGGTAACTACTCATAAGAACTCCCAATTTCAGACCCAGGCAAATGGGTAAGCTTTCAAATGTCCATAAACGTAACGGGGTGTAACGCACACACAAAAAATGTCCGCCCTGATGGGATTCGAACCAAATACTACTGTCAAAATACATGGCAGCATGTTCATTGTTCACACGCCGGAAAAATGAAATTGTTCGTGTATTTCCCCAGCAGTTTAATGGGGTGAATTAATTTCACGTGGGAAAGTCATGTAATACATTAACATTGGAGAATTGAAATGGGGTGAATTAACCGACAAGTACCAGAAAAACTACCAATGATCCCTCATATAACCACAAGGTTGTTTATCTTCATCGTCTTGTATCCTACATTAGCCTTCTCAGCGAAAACGCTGACATTTACATTCGATATGTTTCCTCCCTCGAAATCTTATGACCTATTTTGTCGTATGAATACAGCACAAGGGATCTGTTCGTTCTCAAACCCAATAACAAACTTATGATTTCTGGCCATCAATTTGTCGGTTCTAGGACGTTTCGTCAACGGACTGTTCGTCCAGGGGAAATAATAAACTTTTCCAGTGGAATCAAAATATATTATATAGCCTAATTATAATTATCCTAGCCGGGGGATTTTGTCTTCGCTTGGGGAGATTATGTAAGCAATTTTCTTGCACATAGGCCTATCACGCGCTCTCAATTTAAACTGGAAGTTGGAGTGATGAAAATAATTATTTGCTTAAATATAAGTTGGATTGATGAAAGAAGTTTTTTGCTTAAATGGAGTAGGATTGATAAAAGAAAGCCTTTGCTTAAATAGGAATTGTATTGATGAAACTAATTCTTTGCTTAAATAGTAGTTGTATTGATGAAAGAAATTATTTGCTTAAGCAGAAGTTGGATTGATGAAAGTTGTCATGGACATTGGTAGACTGCCTACTTAACAACGTAAAGCACGGCATTGAAACGATGGTATTAATGTACCAACCTAAACTACGGTTTAACCACAGATCGTTTCATCGTTTTATAAACACAGCATTTTAATACCAATGTCCATGATAACTGTCATCAATCCAACCTGTACTTTCCAAAACGTTATTTTCATCAACCCAAGTTTTATTTAATCAAGAATTATTTTCATCAATCCGAATTCTAGTTTAACAAAAAACTTATTTTATCAATTCAACTTTTACTTTAAAAATTATTTTCATAAATCCAGCTTCTATTTAAGGTTAAGAGTTATTATCATCAAATCCAACTTCAATTGTAAGTATTTTTGCGCACCTGCCGTCACGCTTAATGGACTAGCAATCCTTTTATTGATCAACGAGAGTTAATTATCGATCGTTTGACGAACAGTCCTTGGTGAGAGGATCTTCTTATTGGGCACCAAAGGACGATCTCAGTAGAACCTGCCTGCCCTGTTGAGTCCTGTCTTGTGATTCTGATCTTATTCTCCTATAGTTGTGTCTCTAACAATGCCATAACCATCACACACTTCTTTTTACGATGTAGGACGAACATCTGATGCATAGTTTTGAATATGCTGTTTAAGTAATACGATTTGATTTCAGACAAGATCAGTTACAGGAATTATGCTTCACATAATTTGGCATAGAGGATCAATTTGCCAAAGTTCGAACATTCCTTGCAGGTTGAAAATATCCTTTTTGTCCTGTTATCTTCGCAACTTCTACCCTTAACAATGAATCTTCTTGCCTTCACTTGTCACTTCTTTCGGTTTATCCTATACAACCTGCTCTTAGTTTTCAGTAACCATGGAACCAGAAGAATTGCAATTCGCTGTTTTACTTTGATGATCATAGTCGCTATAAGCTGGATGAAGCTTGTTACACGTCTAGCAACAAATTCAAGAAGGATTTGCTGTTTTTGCTCACAGTAATCGACTACTGCGAGAGTAGTCCTTGTGTGAATGGAGGAACATGTGGGTCTCAGCTGAATGGCTACATCTGCAGTTGTCAGACTGGATACACAGGCGACCATTGCGAAAACGGTAAGTCTGACTCCCGTATCAAATCAGACATTTGGCCAAGTAACAGCTGAAGTCCTACCTCAACAGTTCAAATACGAAAGATCTTAAGGACTTTTCGTAATCAGCAATCTAAAGCGATCAGATATTGCTAGTGCTCCATTTATACTAACCATAGGCAGAATTGTATCCGCGGACAGTTTGCCTGAGCCTACATTTACATCCTTAGTCCAGCAAGTAGCTTATCCACCTCTAAGCTATTACTCTGTCTCAATAGACTGACTTTCTAGATTTAAACTGAGTGCGGCTTGGTTTTTGTGCGCCTGATATCTTTCCATTGGACCGGTGATATTGTATTTTATTGTATATTCGTTGATTGATTATCCCTAGCTGACATAACGCAGCTATTTACAAAGTCTGTTAGAGTGAATCCTTGTTAGGCCTAATATTTCTTGCTTGGTCCAGTTGATAAGTCTTTCTGAGTTTGGCCTTATATACTCCCTACTAAATGTATTTATACAACACGCGGTTGTCATCGTTTTGCACGTTATCGATCGAACGGGTCTTCCTGGTATTGTATTTTGGTGTTGGGAAGTAGCTCGAAGCGCGAAATTATTGATACTTTGCGATATCGGTGTAACTGGCTTCACTTTCCATCCAGGTCCCTCGTTAGTGTACTCTTCAAGACGCTTTAAGACTTCAGCTTGGGTCGCTCGCACGAATCCTAAGATGTCAACCACATTTGAGGATGGGTGCTGCCATACTTCTAAAGTAAGCTGTAGTGGTGATGGTGCCAGGAGCCGCACTATCGTTGTACACATTTTCAATTGTCATAGCCGAATTTTCTAGCTCGACCGTAAGCACTTGTAAGGTGTAAGTATTTCAGACCTTGCACACTGATCAGCTGTTCATTGCGATGCCCGTCAATGCTCGACTCCATTGCACTTAAGATGGTCAACACGTCTCCCTTCAGCCTATGGTTAACAAGGGCACCTGGGTGACCTGGCACGATAGTCTCTATAGCCTGATTAGTGAATTCTTTGTATAGTTGAAGGTGCGTCTATTCTTTATCCTTCGTAGACAACATGGGTCAAACTTTGCCAGAAAGGCCTTACGTGTTGCCCCTCTATGTTTTCGCACTGGAGGAACTGGCATCGGCGGCAGCGCATGAGAAAGCGCCGTTTCGCTGCTTTTAGGATAGGCTCATATAGAATGTTTTGCTGGAGAGCAGAGGCCCGCTAAACTCAGATAGTAAACACCTCAATGTACTAATACGTAGTCAATACCATCCAAATGGTTTATGTTTGGCCAATGATTGAAGTCATAATACACTATCCAAATAATTTGTTCAGTTCGTTTTCAAATTGTGATTGATGACAGACTCTTCTTGAAACTCGCGTACACGGTACGATTTGGCGGCGTATGCTAATTAGTACTTACTACACTTCATGCAGAAATCTATTTCCGGTTTCTTCATGCCCTACCACATTTAGAGCATTGTTTTGTTCCGCCACCTTTATGCAATTGTGACAGATGATTAAAACAATACAGTCCAGTGCACTACGACAGCAGAGAGTTGTTTGACTAATTGAAAGATATTCACATGTGTTTGTTCAGGTCATTTTGCATTATATTCAATGTTATATCTCAACCTGTGTTTTTTAATTGGTTAATTTAATGTTGTTTGACGGCTGGACATTAACTTGCTTGAGCTCAGCCTCGTGGGAGGTTGATCGGCTGGGCAGCAAACCACCCAAGGACACCTCGGGTGGGTGTGTGACTATTGGGAAGTCGTCTGGGGCTCGTGGGCCTTCCTTCATAACTTCTATGACACCAGTTTTCAAAGCTAAAAATTTACTACTCAAGTGCTTGTAATCAGAGTGTTCTTTGTCCATAACCCACGCCGCAGACGCCATGACCGGGTGCTGTCAAAAGCTGACAACGAAATGAGGAAAACATTTATAGTCACATTCTTGTTCGCATAGCCTACTAATTAGATCTGTCTCGCAATCTCGCTGGGTCCTAGATAGATGTTGATGTTTGATATTTTTGATGTTTATATGAATTTATATTGCTCATGCTTGTTCACCAGAGTGCTGTTTGGCAGCTGGTTATATTAAAGAATATACTTACTTACTTACTTGATGCTATACAGCGCTCTGTCCAAAAAATAGTCACCACTGCAATAATGATAACAGAATAACTCATATTCGGCATATTCGCTTTATATTATGATCGAAATACGCATATGATCATACATGGTGGAAAACAATGCTGACCAAATTGTTTTTATTTAAATGCCATCGGTGAAACGGTGCTAAAAATTTCGTCAGCAAATCTACTAGATCATTTTTCTCGATTCCCCAAAAAGTGGACATAGACCTTTGTAGTTCTATAGGCACGATGCCTAGCAACGATTTAAAGATGGTACATTTTTTTGTTTTTGCCCACAGTAATCGACTATTGCGCCAGTAGCCCTTGTGTGAACGGAGGAACGTGTGGGTCTTTTCTGAATGGCTACACTTGCAGTTGTCAACCTGGGTATACAGGCGTCCACTGCGAATACGGTGAGTTTGACTTCTTTATCGTATCAAACGCTTGGCCAACTAACAGCTGAAGTCCTACCTCAACAGTTCAAATACGAAAGATCTTAAGGACTTTTCGTAATCAGCAATCTAAAGCGATCAGATATTGCTAATGCTCCATTTGTAACCATAATAAGCTGCTTTGTAACCTCGAACAGTTTCCCTGAGGCTATTGCTCTGTCCCAATAGACTGACGTTTTGGCTGTTAACTGAGTGCGACTTGGTTTTTGTTCGCCTTATGCTGACATTTTTCAATTGGCCGGTCATATTGTATTGTATTGCATATTCGTTTTTTAATTAGTGCTATCTGTCATAACGCATCTAATTACAGATTCTACTATGAGAGTCTCTTAGAGTGAATCCAGGTTAGGCCTAATATATCTTTCTAGGTCCAGTTGATAAGTCTTTCGGGATTTGGCCTTATATACTCAATAGTAAATGCTTTTTATACAGCATGCGTAGAATAAAGTTTTATCATCTTCATTTGGAAGGGCAAAAGGGTGAGGTCTTGCATTAGCAATAGCAGTAGCAGAAGTAGGCCTAGTAGTAGCTGTGAAGTGAAATCAAGGCTTTCCTTAGGATGACTTATGGTAGCGGAGGTTGGCTGATACCGTTGCACAGAAATATCTATACAAAACATAACAGGTAGGTGATCAGATAATATATCGTTTAGTAAAATATACGATTCTTGTTTCTTATCTACTGAATATTTTATAAATAGTTAGAGAAGGACGCGTAATTCTACAGTAGTTCGATTCAGAATAGATGGCAAAAGTTGATGGTATTTCATGATGTAAAATAAATCGTGCGTAGGTCGATGTTCAGCCAGTTTGAGCAAACTGATATGAAAATCACAACAAAACTAATCTTATGATTAGTACTGGTCAACTTGGATATAGTGTGTTCAGTGGCTATATTGAACTGGTAGCAAGGATTACCAGGAGGTACCAGATAGTGGGTATCAATTGCAACATCCTTACCCTGGTTTGGCGAATCTTAATGAACATGCATTCAAAGCGGCTAATGCATTTAGACGACTCATAATCAATAACCTAAAGAGAAACATTTACACACATAAATAATAAACCCACTACACCACCCTTCTCATGATATAACATATTATGGTGTACAATTATGCACAAAATTTTAGCCATGCACTGGCACTGCCATTTCTGAACTGGCATCCAGCGGCCGCCAAGGTTAAGTGACTGCCAAAACAGTAGCATTAGTCAATGAAAGCAACACTTGAATTTCAGCTAGTTTATTAAATTTACTTCTACAGTTTAGATGAGCGAAAGAGAAATTATCACTGTATTTCAAATTAGCTACTGTTTCATTAACTTGTTCCATTCACTCAAATAAGTACTTGCACATACTGAGGTAGAAACCCGTGAAAAGATTAATATCAGCATCTATATCCTGATGTAACAGTAGTGCCCGTCCATCTAACCATCTTCACAAAGTTCAATTGGTTTCAATATGATGTCGTTACCTCTCACATTTGATGTGCAATTTGAGACTGAAATTAGAAAGTCTCGGTCATCTTCGATATGTGATTAAAACGAAAGATAGAATAATCTACATAAACTACAATACCACTGAGGAGATAAAAAAGACCAAGTAGGTCCGTGCAAGACTGATGGCACCAAGAACAACAAAGAGTGCAGAGAATTTTCTTACACGCATTACTTAAAAATTTATTACAATAAGAGCATGAACTACAAGAAAGAGCCATTGGTTGCCAATGCTAGGCTCTTGATAACTTCATATTTACATGGAATCAAAATTACATAGTCGAGATTGTCGAGATACCAGTATACACTATACAGTAATGTCTATAGCAGTTGGTTAGACCTGATATATCATTAAGTCGTCGTACGGAATTAATCCTGTCAGGTTTCTCACCAGGAATTGAGGTTCGTTTGACGAAGACGAATCCTCCGGTCGTCCGTGTTCTAGCGATTTCCTTTTTCTTCAAAGACGGCGAGCTTCCGAATAGATGTGCGCATTGTTTCTTGTTAAGTTCTCGTTAATGAACACTGGCGAGGACTGGCTTTCGTGAAGTTTGCGTCGTGCTTGGTACGTCATATCTTACGCGGCGAGAAGTGAAACGGACGATGATAGGTCAAAATGTGTCTCCATTGCCACGAGGAAGTTGCAGGCTTACAGAAGATCTTCCACTTCGAAGATCTTCTTCGACAAACTGATATCAAGTATTCTTTCGATCGGTTACAAAAGTTTGGATACACTATTACACTAGTCCATACTTTTGAACAGTTTCAGACTGTGAAATTTAGCCATTCGGTGACATTAAGCAGAAATAATTTACAGCATTTTAAAAAGACAACCGCATGTTGAACCAAAGAAGAAGAAGAAGAAGTTTAATTAGTAATACATAGACAATTATCAATATGAAAAAACCACGTGCTTAAACACAGACGTCTATGCGAGCAGCATTTGAACATGAAAGTTCAATTTTCCATAATTATTCCACCTGTTATTAGTTGTCAGTATTTATGGAGAAAGGAGTATTGCAGCTCGCTGTCTTAGAATTAACATTTCCCCCGTGAGATATACCGTAGTGAATAATATTCTACCTTTTCATGTTCTGACGTACAGAAATTGCACAAACTCTGATGCTTATAGCCTAGTCGCTATGAACTGGATGCAACTTGTTACTTGTCATGCAACAATTATAATATTATGGATTTGTCGTTTTTGCTGGTAGTTATCAACTACTGCGAGAGTAGTCCTTGTCTGGTTGGAGGAACGTGTCTTCCTATAATCAATGGCTACGTCTGCCAATGTCCGCCTGGATACACAGGAGACAACTGCGAATACGGTAAGTTTGACTTCCAGGTCGCCCAGGTGACAGCTGAAGTATATACCCTCCACAGTTCAAATGCGAAAGATTTGAAGGTCTTTTGGGTTAACAATATAATGCGATAGCATGTATCTAATGCTCCACATGAATCCACAATAAGGGATTTGTATCCGAAGTTTGGTTGCCCGAGTTCATATCCCATAACTTTCACCATAGGCTATCACTGTGTCTTATTGGACTGATTTTCTGGCTTACACTGAGTGTGGCTTGGTTTTGATGCGCCATCGTTTGACATTATGTTGCAATGGACACCGGCGATATAGAAGCTGCTAATTAGTAGTAGTAATGGTTGGGTGGAGGTGGCCGCGGTGGTGGTACTTCAGAAAATAATTTTCGTCCTACTTCTATTTCGGTTCGGATGTCTTCATCTAATTACAGTTTGTTTAGAAAGTAATTTCAGTTCTCATTTCAGTTGTTGTTTGAAAGTTATTTCAGTAATAGGTCTACTTCTTTATACAGCTAGTGCTAAATTAATATAATTTTGAAAAATTTAATTATGAGATGCGTTTCTTTAATTTTAAAGTACCCTCTTATTTTCAGTTACCTCTGCTTACGGTTTCTTCGCCCAGCTATTATGAGCCCTCACACGGGAACTATTCTTTCTACATAAGCTTGAGAAGCCGGCGTAGCAAGATCTTTTGCAAGTGAGGCAGTATTACCGTACACTTGCCGTCTTTCCCTCGAAAAATATGTATAACGATTAACACACTAACCAGGCAGTTTGAACCTCAGACCTAGTTTGTGTCATTTCACGACCTCGATAGCCTGAATCCACCAACATATTGACAAGAATTCACTCTCTTTACTGATGTTCCACCGAAATGGTCGACTACGTCACATTTTTTTAACGTTTTCTTTTATATAGGTACTAGCATTTTTTACCCGGCGTTCGCCCGGGTTTTACCCAGACGTAATTTTTAACGGCTGCAAATAAAGGCTACTTACTTACTTACAATATTTGCTTATGGGCTTAAAATATTTTAAAAATGTCCATATATCTGAATGGAAACGATATTTAGAGGTGAACATAGTTGCTTTGCCCGTGTACTGCACGGGTTATCTCTACCATAGATATAGGAAATATTATTTGTTTTGCAACTGATGTGCATATATATAGCCCGCGTGACGTAGGATTGCATATTTAGCCGGCGTGACGTGGACAAATGGCGCCCGTGTTTTTGAATTTAACGACATCTTCGTCAGGGTGTCACGACAACTCGTCGAACGACATTTCGTCTACGACACTTCGTCGAGCGACATTTCGTCGAACGACATTTCGTCTACTAAGTTATTTGATGTTGTTACTTTAAAATGGAAGCTGGATTGATGAAAAAAACTGTTTCACGAAATAGAAGTGGGATTGATGAAAACATTCCTGTGTTGAAATAGAAGCTGGATTGATCGAAATACTTTTTCCCGTAAATAGAAGCTGGAAATCAACCTGGATGCATGGATGAAAATAGGTTTCCATTCAATAGAAGCTGGATTGATGAAAATAATCTTGTCAGTAATTAGAAGCTGGATTCCTCAGAATATATAGCACGTTTTATCGAAACTATAAGAAAGCGGCCTCTGTTGATTAGCCGTAATGGATACTGATACACTGGTAGACGAAATGTCGTTAGACGAATTGTCGTAGACGAAGTGTCGTTAGAGGAAATGTCGTTCGACGAGTTGTCGCGGAACCCTTCGTCAGCGCCCGTGTATTTGAATTTAACGATGTGCAAATTTTTCGTGTCCCTCTGGCGAATTGACGCGCTGGCTTGACTCTATGCAATAATACTCCTGCGTAGCTAGATTTGAAATTATGACAACATCGAAACTTAAAATGTCCAAATATCGGAATTTAAAGTAAATTTTGAGTTGAAATAAAGTTGGGTTGAGATCTATAGAAATTCAAATATATATATATTCGTTTAATGAGAAAACAATCTGACAAAACCGCAGAAATGTTTACATAAGAGATTGAAAATAAAATAAAACACAGAAGTAATAATAAGGTATAGTAATAATAATGTAATTAATAAAGTAGCGGCAGCCATAAACAGGCGCCCAGTCCTCATGTAGGACTAGCAAGCAACCTGGAAGGCGCCATCCGTCTGGTTGATGATGGTAAGTGTTCGAGGTAATGGTGTGTTCATGGGTCACCGGTTTATGCTGCAAAGGTGTCGTATTCGAGGTATAACGGTAGATATTAGACTCCTGTCATGATATTTGAAAGTACAAATGGTGGTTGATGTTATTGTTATAAGTATTGAAAACGTTCGTTAAAAATGTCGTATCTCTAAAGTGTTGCATTGGCGAATTTTTAAGTCCGATGACCTATAAATTCTGCCGTGGGCGTAAACACTTCTGATTTGAATGAAATCAACGGTCATCGTGATTGGTTGCGAATCAGAGCGTTGACCTGTGTGACGTAAGATTGCAAATTAGGCTGCGTGACGTGAACAAATGGCCATACTATTGCCGGTATAGAAATAGCCTCGTAGAAAAAGTTGGCAATTTAAAATGGCCATATTATCGTCGTTTAGGCCTAAATAAAATTGCGAGTTAAAAACCTAGACGTTGCGTAATAATGTTTTGTAAATTTTTTCAAATCGCTAAACCGTTCCGTTTCGGAGCCTTTAGCCGGACAAAAAACCGTACGGAAGGACAGAAAAATTCGAGTCTCCCTTATAATATAAGACTCCTGCAGCTTTTGTGTTTTCTCCGTGGTGACAGCCTCTGACTCAGAATCGGTGACATGAAAATTTCGTGTCATCCCCTTTTTTGCTTTGTCCTCTTCGGAATCTGTTTTA
Source organism: Aporrectodea caliginosa (assembly GCA_020284085.1). Taxonomy (NCBI): domain Eukaryota; kingdom Metazoa; phylum Annelida; class Clitellata; order Crassiclitellata; family Lumbricidae; genus Aporrectodea; species Aporrectodea caliginosa. The sequence goes on along the minus strand of JACEVL010001319.1, from coordinate 19,896 downwards.
GTCGCTGTATATGCGAAACCAGGGTGCTTACAATTTTTACCTGCATTTGTAGTTCCCCAAAAATCCGTTTCAGGGTTCAAAGTCTAGCATACAGATTTTGGCAATCCTGGCACTGGCGGTCCCAAATTATTCAATGAAAGAAATCAACAGAGGCCGCCGCTTTCTTATAGTTTCGCTAAAACGTGCTATATATTCTCACGAATCCAGCTTCTAACTACTGAAAACATTATTTTCATCCAGCTTCTATTGAATAGAAAGTTAGTTTCATCCATGCAACCAGCTTGGTATCCAGCTTGTATTTATGAAGAAATTATTTTAATCAATCCAGCTTCTATTTCAACACAGGAATGTTTTCATCAATCCCACTTCCATTTAGGGAAAGAGTTTTTTTTCATCAATCCAGCTTCGATTTAGCGATAAAGTTTTTTCATCAATCCAGCTTCCATTTTAGAGTGACAATATCAAATAACTTTGTCGACTTCTTTTATTGAATAATTTGGGACCGCCAGTGCCAGGATTCCCCAGATTTTTTTATTTGCAGTAGGCCTATTGAAAAATTCCATATTTGGTTTTCCTTCTTCTGTCCAGTGAGCAAACTGGACAAAGTTCCTTTACAAAGTGATTTTCTATAGCTACGGTCTTGTTGCAACGTTGACTATTAAAAACTTAGAGAAAAGTCTAAATGAAAGTGACCATAATAAACTAAAATTAAATTACTCGGGCAAGAGTAATCTGGCAAGCACATTTTGAGGCCCATGCAGTAGCCTACCCTGAAGTGTACGTTGGGCTCAAATTGACAAAGGGTCCTCCTTCATTACTTTATTGAGTTCTCTTTCTCATTCTAAGGTATGAGTCATAAGGAAACGTTGTTCAAAGGCTTGAAACTATAATTGTCTAGGCACTGTAGGCATTAATTTTGATCATCTTTGTACAGAATGGCATACTCCCCGATGACCCTCGACTGGTGTATGAGCGAGTCTTATGCTGTTTGAATGCATGAAGACACTTAGGTAACTCAGAAATACGCTGTTATTACCTTTGAATATATATTCTTTCAGTGATAAACAACTGTGCCAGTGTTCCATGTCTGAATGGTGGAACTTGTCTGAACAGCATCAACTTCTACGTCTGCGTATGTTCACAAGAGTGGACTGGAGCCAACTGCGACATTCGTAAGTCCTCTTCATATACCACACGACGCATTCATCGCTAAATAACTTCACGAAGAAACGCTTTGAGACTTGAGAAAACTTTTCTTTCCGTACATTACCTTTGCTTTATTTATTTAGCTTAATGAAATCTAGGTCACCGTGTGCAACGTTTTTATATTATGTTGTTTAAATGGCGGGTAATACTGACTATGCTTTAACCATTCTGACGTCAATCTGACATTGAAGAACTAAAGAATTGACAAATCTGACTCTCTTTGTCTGATTTAATCTGGTTTGACATAATTATTAACCTAACCTCAATTGACGCGATTCTACGTCTAATCTTATCCATTCCAGTCTGACCCAACATAAGCAGCTCCACGTCATGCAGAGATTGGCGATGAAGATTTTAACGATGTTTTAGCACTTAAGATTTAGAACTTCAATAATCGATGAAAATGTAATCTTCAACATATGAGTCATAAGCCATGAGCCATTAACCGTGTAAGGCGATGAAGATGCCAATGAATTTGAACGTTGGTCAAACTTTGATTTTGTTAAATTTATATATATATATATCGCGAGGACGACGATGATGATATGTATATGATATGATTATGAATGTTGACTAGAAAAGCGCTATGCAATTATAATGAGAAATGCAGAATGCAGAGAGAACAGTGTACTTCAGCAGCAACATATGCAGACTGCGAAATAAATATGGCCGTGATTCGGCCAAACAAATAAATTTGAGGGTAAAGAATCAGAGGAAGGAAAGGTCTCTGCAGTCGGACGACTCAGAAGGAGAGGAAATTGGAGGAAGGAGAACGCCTACGCATTCTGGGAGAAGGCCAGGGGAATGAGGTAGAGGAGAGGAGAAGGTGGAGTCACTCGAGGATGAAGGATCGAGGCAGTCAGCGAAAGTCCGAGGACGGATGGAGAAAGAGTCGGGGAAATTAGGAGCAGTGGAAGATCGGCAAATAGACGAATCGAATCATACGAAAGATGGAAGAGAAGGAGAACAAAAAGACCGCCTGATATTATACGTTGAGTTAAGTAGTCTATAATTGCCATTATTATCATAATCATCATAATGATTATGTATCGTAATTATATTGTTCCCTGTGAACATTGACATTCATTGCAATAAAAACTTCTGAACTTAAATACAGCTCAGTTATAGATATATAATAATTATGGATGTGCTATTATTATGTATGTGTGCATATTTGTATTTTGTGTATCTATTTATTCATGAATGTTTAACGTTTGTATGTCTGCAAGTGAGTATGTATAATTATGTGTATGTATGCTTTTATGTATATAATACGCACGCAACTGTGCATGCATGTTTTATGTATGTGTATGGGTGTGTGTGGCACACACAGGCATTTGAGAGAAGGATAGATAGAAGACAGACAGAGACATAGAGAGATGGACAGACAGAGATACAGAGCAAGAGGGAGACAGACGGACAGACAGTCAACAAGACAGTCATGCAAACAGTCAGGCAGACACCGAGATAGAAAGACAGACAGGCAGAGAGTAATGAGGAAAGCCAGAGATCTATGCTATGCGTAAGCATGGTAGTAATGCACCAGCGTGCGTATCACAGGTAGGGGAATCGTGCTTGTGGTTAAGCCACACTGTGACAGGCCTGCACGTGCCAAATATGTAGACCATAATCGACTTAAGTTAAACTTTGAACTGTAAAGTAGCTCAGCTCAGTCGGTCAGAGTCGCTACTAGAAATCGCGCTGCATCTGGTGACCAATGAACTGCTTAACTACATCAGAGTGTTCTCGTTTTTTTCTGTTGGTCGACAACTCCGAATCTCGGACGACCAACCGACATTACATATGTATGTGTGTTCTTGTATGTATGAATGCATGTATGCATGTATGTATATATGCATATATCTACGTTTTATTCCTTAGTGCTCAATCCGTGTGCCGATTATCAGTGTGCCAACGGTGGAACGTGCCTCAATAACTGTGGAGTGGCTCAGTGCATATGTCCTCCTGATTATACCGGAACCTTGTGCATCGATTGTAAGTCATATTCAGCTAAAAATAAATGAATTGCTTTCCTCAGAAATTTTAAGTCACAGCAGTTAAAAACTACATACTTACATCCAGGCTCAGTAAAAACGTTATTGTCTCAGAGACTGTCTTAAACGGGCTAGGTTCATACCTCTTCAATCGGTCTCAGCAAGTGGTTATTGCCTCTGATCGCTTCAATAATTATATCTTTCTGTGTCCTATAGGGATCTGCTCTTTATATTAGAGGGTAAAGTAATTATTTACAATCTTCACCAATCAGCCGCACATCCAATCACTTTGGAGTCCATTTACAGCAGTAGGCTATACTGACGATAGCCAGCTTTACTTTGCTTTGTCATCAGCGGATCATTAGTATTATTCTGGGAAAATAACACTTGAAGAGTGTCTCTCTGCAGTACATGCATGGTTCTGCTTCAACGATTTTTCCATAAACCCAGATATATCTGAGACAATCGTGTTTGGTTCACACCAAGACAACGCCATCTCTTTTCATTTCAGCATCAACCTCGCTGGCATGGTTACTCCGCTGGCAAAAACTGTCATGACATTTGAGCAATAATCCCACATTCGACCCCACATAACAAACCTTTGCAAATCTAGTTTCTATCAAATCAGGCAATTTTTTGCTCTTCTGACTCAGTTTCTACAATTTCACGTGGATTTTTGTCATTTTGTTCTTCCATCTGTACTGTTTGCAAGAGAGTGAACGAATGTTATACTACTACTACTACTACTACTACTACTACTACTAATTACTACTGCTACTACTACTACTACTACTACTAATCGATCATTACTACTACTATCATTACTACTGCTACTACTATCATCATCACTACTACTACTACTATCTAATATCAATAATACTACTATTAATACTGCTCACTATTACTATCACCACCAATACTGCCACCACCACTACTACTGCACTTAATCGATCTCACCACTATCACTTCCACTATTACTGACTATTATCATCTAATATTAATATTAACCACTCACCATTATTAATACTGCTGCTGCTGCTGCTGCTGCCACCACCACCACCACCACCTGCTCATTGCCACCACTACCACCACCACCACCACCACCACCACCTCCTGCTGCCACCACCACTGCCACCACCATCACCACCTGCACCACCACCACCACCACCACTTCTGCTATTGCCACCACCACCACCATTGCTACTAATACTAATATTAATATTGATTAATACCACTACTACTACCATTGACTCACTCACTACTTCATTACTTTCACGAATACCATGCTATTACTACTACTACTACTGATACTACTACTACCATTACTACCACACCTGCAACTACCAATATCCTTACTACTACTACTACTACTACTATTACTGCTACTACCACCACCACTGACACTACAACCTTCACTAATACTACTACCACTACTAATCATTTACCACTACTACCACCACTACTGCACCACTACTACTACTATCATACTACTACTATACTGCTACACCATTACTACTACTACTACCATTACCACTACTACTACTACTAATACTACTACTACTACTACTAGGTGCTACTACTACTACTACTACTACTACTACTACATTATTACAGTGTAATAATGTACAATGTTGTACATGTTATGACGATTTAGCAATTCACAAGTACACATTACAGAAGACATAAATCAGCAAAGGTGCACAGGCACCAAAGCACATTGTACTTTTGCTGCCACCTAAGGAATGAAATGAAGGCATGAGCTAAACCCAGGGGCATTACAGGAATGGAGCCGGGTCCGTGAAAACTTCAGGCAAGAGTGTTATTCTTTATACTTTTATTTGTTCGTATATGCTACTTTTTAGCCCAGTAAGATTGTCATGTGCGCCGCGTTTTTGAGATTTACTTCAGAGTTGGCGCTATATGAAGTGTCTTGATACACAAATACACACATTTACATACTCTTGTGACATTCTGTTATCGTCCCACATATTATATGAACAGATTCTGGTTAATTTTTTAGATATTCAGCCCTGCACGAGCAACCCATGTCGAAATGGCGGTTCGTGTCAAGAAGCTCCGGATGGCTTTACCTGCATATGCCATCCATCTCTCACTGGATTTTACTGTGAACAGAGTAAGTCACTGTTTGGCTGAAAATGAAACTTTATTGTAGGAATCTTGCTTTTACATTATGTCATTCTAGTCTAGGGATGGACAACCAGCGGCCAGCGGCCCACATGCAGCCCGCGGGTTGCTGATTGGCGACCCGCACAACCGTTTGTAAATAACTTTTGTGTCTTATTTTATGCCCACTTGGCCCTATTATATACCGGGCCTACTACTATATTTCTACATTATAATTATGTCTAAAACACTAAAAATGTAATGTTTTAAGTTCTAGTGACATATTTTGTCGTACCTGTTTTCATACTTCTTTTAAAATCTGAAAAAATGTTGTTAGGACAAACACTAAGTTGTGACCCGCCGCGTGCTTTCCAACAATAATAGTGGCCCGTAGGCCAAAAAGTTGGTCCCTGTTCTAGTCCAAAACTGAAAGGTGTCTGATTCAGTTTTCTTACCCACTTTACGTAATATTGGGTTTCTCACCCTTTGCTTTTCTTGGCCAGTTTCGCTGACCTAGTAGTGTTCAATACTGCACTTCTTCAGTGGATTATGATATTGGTCGACAATCCTTCTGAAACAAGCTGACCAACAACCTGAGACATGAGCTTCACAGCCTCTCTCTTCCGCTTTTCCGAACACCCTTGAAGACCATTTTGTTCGATCGTGGTTTCAGTGTCTTAGGTCCGAAGCGCCTCTGATGAGTCCCAATGGAAGTGGCGTTATATAAATTTACAATTACATAATTATACAAGTTGTGAACATCAGCTTCATGTGGAGACACTGGAGAGGCAATCGGTTGTGCATCATGTGAACGGCGCTACACAGTGTCCCGAAATAAGATTATTAAAATGTTAGCAGTGAGACTGAAAATAATTAGAAATCATCTATGAAGAATAATAATTCTGTGCACTGAGCATAATTATAGTCGTTTGGTTGTTTTGTAGTAATTGACTTGTGCGCTAGCAATCCATGTCTGCACGGTAGCACCTGTGTCTTCGACTGCGGCGTCTATCAGTGCGTTTGCCGCGACGGATGGACTGGAGAGGGCTGTCAAATACGTATGTCCTCTCAGACACTTGTTCTTGCATGCACACATACATACATACATGCATACATGCTACATACGTATGTTAGTCGAAGGAGAAACTTCTTGAGAGATAAAACAACATATATATATATATATATATATATATATATTCTATATTCACAGACATATTTACTTAACAGAGCAGTAAACAAATCGACGAGCGTCAACACGTAGTAGCACAAGCGTCTTTCTGAACGAACCAGCAGGCTTAAACAAAACTTCTGATGTCGGGTTACAAAATATACAAGACAGTGCCATCCACGAAGAATATACAGCTGCATACACGACAGACTGGCGCTAACAAAAAGATTCAAAATCCAGTCTGAACTCTAAACGCTACTTGGCCATATTCATAGCATAAATTCTGGCGCCAAAAGAATTAGGCGTGTGACCCATCCCTCCGATACCTCACGTCAACACGCAACATATCCCGTGCCTGAATGCGAGGCAACCCATAAATAGCGGATGTTAATATTCAGAATGTTCTGTAGAACAAGGCCTACAACAGTATGTGTTCACTCTTTAAAGTTTAACTAATCAGCCGTCCATGACGGTTTACTATCAAAAGGGCGAACATCAAACGGGCGCATGTTTAAAATGGCGAACATCAAACGGGCGCATGTTTAAAATAGGCGAACATCAAACAGGCGCATGTTTAAAAGGGCGAACAGCAAAAGGGCGCATGTTTAAAAGGGCGAACATCAAACGGGCGCATGTTTAAAAGGGCGAACATCAAACGGGCGCATGTTTAAAATGGCGAACATCAAACGGGCGCATGTTTAAAATGGCGAACATCAAACGGGCGCATGTTTAAAATGGCGAACATCAAACGGGCGCATGTTTAAAAGGGCGAACATCAAACGGGCGCATGTTTAAAAGGGCGAACATCAAAAGGGCGCATGTTTAAAAGGGCGAACATCAAACGGGCGCATGTTTAAAAGGGCGAACAGCAAAAGGGCACATGTTTAAAAGGGCAAATGTAAATAATGAACGTGATTGTAAGGGCGTATGTATATTAGGGGGCCCCTGGCGCTTTGGATAACATCTGGCAAAGAGACCGAGAAGTACCGAGTTCGAGCCCCCGTTGGGCGGATATGCTTTGTGTTTGCAGGCTGTCTGTTCTGTTCTGTTAAGATTTGTGTCTTGTGAATTGCATAATTGTACACTGTAACCGGTTGCGGTTTGTCAAACGGATTGTTGAATAAACGAAAAATATTATTATTAGGGAGAAGAACAAACAGGCGAAATACGTAAGGGTTTAAAATGGCCTTAGCGTACCTTGTAACGTAACTTTAAGTTATTATTTTAAATGAAAAGAATGAAACATGGCAATTTTAAACATTTTTCTATTCCATAGCACCATCAGCTCCATATAATATCTTCTCATCGAACAGCTAGTAGGCCTACAGTTCAAAATAAGTTCACTAACAAGAATGATTAAACAAGTAAGATTGAGCGTGATAACGTACATGTTGCTGATTACAGATTGGCTTATTAATTAAGCTTGGAATTCAAGGTTGTGTGCAATGCCCCTTAAATAGTCCAGATTCGAACGCTTCCCATATTCAGCAACGATTCTTTTCAGCCGTTCAGCGCAGGCCTTGTATTTCTTGTTTCCTGTAGGCGGATGTGGTCCAGCAACAAATTATTCAATTTTTAGTTCGTTTAAGCCCTGTACGATCTTCTTTAGGGCCTCAATGAACTTCCAGATTGTACGCACTAGGCCCCATCCATTCGCCCTTCCAGCAAAAGACAAAAAGAACTTTTTGTCTCGTATGATGTTTAAAAACATTTATTAGTTATGACAGACAGCTGTCATAACTTGGTAAAATCTGTTCTATAACTGCTAGCCTACATCTTATTATTGTAACTTGTTGCGTTCTGACAACAAACTTTGATTGAATAAACGAAAATACATACATACATACATACAGGGTGGTAGGCACCAAGAAATTGACAAAAGGCGCGATGCCATTCGCCCTTTTAAACATGTGCCCTTTTGATGTTCGCTCTTTTAAACATGCGCCCTTTTGATGTTCTCCCTTTTAAACATGCGCCCTTTTGCTGTTCGCCCTTTTAAACATGCGCCCTTTTGCTGTTCGCCCTTTTAAACATGTGCCCTTTTGATGTTCGCCCTTTTGCTTTTCGCCCTTTTAAACATGCGCCCTTTTTGCTGTTCGCCCTTTTTAAACATGCGCCCTTTTGCTGTTCGCCCGCCGCTTTAAACATGCGCCCTTTTGCGTTCGCCCTTTTAAACATGCGCCCTTTTGCTGTTCGCCCTTTTAAACATGCGCCCTTTTGATGTTCGCCCTTTTAAACATGCGCCCTTTTGATGTTCGCCCTTTTAAACATGCGCCCTTTTGATGTTCGCCCTTTTAAACATGCGCCCTTTTGATGTTCGCCCTTTTAAACATGCGCCCTTTTGATGTTCGCCCTTTTAAACATGCGCCCTTTTGATGTTCGCCCTTTTAAACATGCGCCCTTTTGCTGTTCGCCCTTTTAAACATGCGCCCTTTTGATGTTCGCCCTTTTAAACATGCGCCCTTTTGCTGTTCGCCCTTTTAAACATGCGCCCTTTTGATGTTCGCCCTTTTAAACATGCGCCCTTTTGATGTTCGCCCTTTTAAACATGCGCCCTTTTGATGTTCGCCCTTTTAAACATGCGCCCTTTGTCGTTCGCCCTTTTAAACATGCGCCCTTTTGCTGTTCGCCCTTTTAAGCATGCGCCCTTTTGATGTTCGCCCTTTTAAACATGCGCCCTTTTGATGTTCGCCCTTTTAAACATGCGCCCTTTTGCTGTTCGCCCTTTTAAACATGCGCCCTTTTGCTGTTCGCCCTTTTAAACATGCGCCCTTTTGATGTTCGCCCTTTTAAACATGCGCCCTTTTGCTGTTCGCCCTTTTAAACATGCGCCCTTTTGATGTTCGCCCTTTTAAACATGCGCCCTTTTGATGTTCGCCGCTTTTTAAACATGCGCCCTTTTGCTGTTCGCCCTTTTAAACATGCGCCCTTTTGATGTTCGCCCTTTTAAACATGCGCCCTTTTGATGTTCGCCCTTTTAAACATGCGCCCTTTTGCTGTTCGCCCTTTTAAACATGCGCCCTTTTGCTGTTCGCCCTTTTAAACATGCGCCCTTTTGATGTTCGCCCTTTTAAACATGCGCCCTTTTGATGTTCGCCATTTTAAACATGCGCCCTTTTGATGTTCGCCCTTTTAAACATGCGCTTTTTTGCTGTTCGCTCTTTTAAACATGCGCCCTTTTGATGTTCGCCCTTTTGAACATGCGCCCTTTTGATGTTCGCTCTTTTAAACATGCGCCCTTTTTGCTGTTCGCCCTTTTAAACATGCGCCCTTTTGATGTTCGCCCTTTTAAACATGCGCTCATTTGATGTTCGCCCTTTAAAACATGCGCCCTTTTGATGTTCGCCCTTTTAAACATGCGCCCTTTTGATGTTCGCCATTTTAAACATGCGCCCTTTTGCTGTTCGCCCTTTTAAACATGCGCCCTTTTGCTGTTCGCCCTTTTAAACATGCGCCCTTTTGATGTTCGCCCTTTTAAACATGCGCCCTTTTGATGTTCGCCCTTTTAAACATGCGCCCTTTTGCTGTTCGCCCTTTTAAACATGCGCCCTTTTGATGTTCGCCCTTTTAAACATGCGCCCGTTTTGATGTTCGCTCTTTTAAACATGCGCCCTTTTGATGTTCGCCCTTTTAAACATGCGCCCTTTTGCTGTTCGCCCTTTTAAACATGCGCCCTTTTGATGTTCGCCCTTTTAAACATGCGCCCTTTTGCTGTTCGCCCTTTTAAACATGCGCCCTTTTGATGTTCGCCCTTTTAAACATGCGCCCTTTTGATGTTCGCCCTTTTAAACATGCGCCCTTTTGCTTGTTCGCCCCCTTTAAACATGCGCCCTTTGGTGATGTTCGCCCTTTTAAACATGCGCCCCTTTGATGTTCGCCCTTTTAAACATGCGCCCTTTTGATGTTCGCCCTTTTAAACATGCGCCATTTTGCTGTTCGCCCTTTTAAACATGCGCCCTTTTGATGTTCGCCCTTTTAAACATGCGCCCTTTTGCTAGTTCGCCCTTTTAAACATGCGCCCGTTTGATGTTCGCCATTTTAAACATGCGCCCTTTTGATGTTCGCCCTTTTAAACATGCGCCCTTTTGATGTTCGCCCTTTTAAACATGCGCCCTTTTGCTGTTCGCCCTTTTAAACATGCGCGCTTTTGATGTTCGCCCTTTTAAACATGCGCCCGTTTGATGTTCGCCCTTTTAAACATGCGCCCGTTTGATGTTCGCCCTTTTAAACATGCGCCCGTTTGATGTTCGCCCTTTTAAACATGCGCCCGTTTGATGTTCGCCATTTTAAACATGCGCCCGTTTGATGTTCGCCTTTTTAAACATGCGCCCTTTTGATGTTCGCCCTTTTAAACATGCGTCCGTTTGATTGCGCGCTTTTGATTGCGCGCTTTTGATTGCGCGCTTTTGATTTGCGCCCCTTTGATAGGATACCATCCATGACAACAGTCCAAAACTTCCCTAACGGTCGACTCAAAAGTCCGGAAGCAAATGAAATCGTTCAGGTCGACGTCTAATCTCCAAGGTGTAATGATGTAGCTGCAGATTCGTCGCAACAACTTCTGATTCGTCGTCGATTCCGATTGATCAAACGTCAGCTGACTTGAACGGATGTTGACCGTGACTGGCACGCTATCATCCAGCATCAGGAGAAAGCAGATAACAAGACTGCCGTCTGTCCACAACATCCTCCCACTCGCCGAATGTTCCTTCGCGGGAAATCTGTTACCCGACAGATGATACATCTTTGCAACCATCTGCAAGCAACTCGCACTGAAAAACATCATCAACATTTTGTACAATCTCTGACAGATCTGCAGATCTTGCAGCCCACATTGTTCCGTGTCGATAGGCCGAAGGTTCGATAGTCCGAAGGTTCCATAGTTTGACATTAATCCGACATAACAGCGCTGTAAATTATTCGCCTATTGTAGCATATTATAATTTGAACATCAATCCAACGTTTAATTACACTATAACATCTATTCATCATTCCAACTTTTATTTAGGCAAGAATTCCTATCATCAATACCAACTTCTACAACTTTCAGATTATCCAATCTTCGGACTATCGGACCTTCGGATAATCGACCCGTATGCCACCCGTATGCCACACACAGCCTGAGCAACATTAGCTAATACGGGAACAGGTCGATAGTCCGAAGGCTCGATAGTCCGTTCGTTTATTGATCAACTCTGGCTTTCATAACGCAGTTAGTTACACGGTTATTCATCGATAGTCGGCTTGAGTGAAACGCATTTAGGCTAAAAGAGTCATTCTGGTTCAGGTAGATTAGCTTGGGTTAATTGTCTAGATTTGGGACACTCTAATAAACGTTTTTAAGCATCATACGTGGAATGAAGTTTTATCGTCTCTATTTGGGAAGACATATGGATGTGGACGAGTGCGCAAATTGTACTGAGTTGCTCGGTGTGCAGGGCAAAGCCGTCTTAGTACGTGCTCCGAGTATGTTTGCGGAATGGTACCTGACTGTCACAATTGTAGAATGGTACCTGTCTGCTACAATTGCAGAATGGTACCTGTCTGCTACAATTGCAGAATGGTACCTGACTGTCACAATTGCAGAATGGTACCTGTCTGCTACAATTGCAGAATGGTACCTGAAAGAATTCCCAGATGAAGTTTGCATGATTGGACGACGTCGACAAAATGTAACACCAACTCAGTACAACAGTGTAGTGCGTGCGTGCGTGCGTACATACGAAATATTGATAATGACGATGAAGTATTCTGAATCTGTATGTGGTGGTGATACATTTGTTTCGACGTCGTCCAATCATGCAAACTTCATCTGGGAAATTCTTTCAGGTACCATTCCGCAATTGTGACGGTCAGGTACCATTCTGCAATTGTGACAGTCAGGTACCATTCTGCAATTGTGACAAACAGGTACAATTAAGCAATTGTGACAGTCAGGTACCATTCCGCAATTGTAACAGACAGGTACCATTCTGCAATTGTAACAGACAGGTACCATTCTGCAATTGTAACAGACAGGTACCATTCTGCAATTGTGACAGCCATGTACCATTCTGCAATTGTAACAGACAGGTACCATTCTGCAATTGTAACAGACAGGTACCATTCTGCAATTATGACAGACAGGTACCATTCAGCTGTTGTAATTGATTTCTTCTCAAGGCACCATGACATCAATTTCATCAAAGGTTCTAAAAGGATCCACCAGTCTGTCAAAGTTTTTAAATTATAATCACTCACGTATGGTGGCACTTTTGAAAGTTTGATCCAACCGTTCCACTTTTAGGGCGTATACCCGTATAGATTTCTTATCCTTTTCATTAGCGAACTTACATCAACTGCATTTATCGACAGTTAGTCGTTGGTGCGCCATAGATTCCTCTTTTGCGCTTTTTTATCGTTTCATTAACTGAAGATTTGCTATGGCGCGCATTGGTTGCAGCGAATGATCAAGATGTTTAGTCGATTTCTGTTGCAGTTATTGACGCTTGCCTCCCGGACCCTTGTCTGAACGGAGGGACTTGTAGTAATCTGGAGGGCAGCTCGTTTACCTGCACTTGCCCAGCATATTGGACCGGAGTGATATGCGAATCACGTAAGTTCAGATCACTTTACAATAAATAAATTATTTACGCTAACTATGACCATGTTTGGACGTGGGGTTTGGTGGGTCAGTGTAGCCGATCTTTACAGTTTTATTTACTTCCAAAAGAACTCCTCTACAAAAGAGCACTTACAAAGCTGAACTCAGTTAGTTTACAATCAGAGTTTCATTTAACTATTCAGAGTCAAATCCCAAATGCTGTAAGTTAATGGAAGTTACTAAAATCAATAATGGCCTCTCAGAACAGTGACAATTTGCGAGGCTAACATTTCAAGTGATTTTTTTATTGCAACCTTAAACAAGACGTGGCATTTGCTGGAGTAAGTAAATGTGGCGTCGAGCATGACATACGTGTTCTATTGGTCTAAGCAACCGGCGCAGAAACCATTAGGAACATGTCGAGATGGCAGTTATTGCAATAAGATGGCAAAGATTGTGTAAGTTATACTTACATCGAAATCCAGACGATTGCAATGGTTCTTCCGTGACAGAGGGTCAGGGCCAGACAGATAACGCCAGGTCACACGGGCTCCATTTGAGGAGAGTACAATGAATCAAGACTCTGTCCAAGAATTGGAAGAGGAAAATTCCTAGACGAAGAACATTTGGACCAGATCAATTGAAAAGCATTAAATATACAAAGTTTTTGGATGCAATGTCTGTCTCTCTGTCTCAGTTTCTCTGTGAGACAGAGAGACCCAGAGAGACACAGAGAGACACAGAGAGACACAGAGAAAGATAGCCTATATAAATTTTTTTAATCACTTGACCGAAACAATTATTATTAAGTAATGGAAACAAAGAGAAAAGTCCGAAAGCTGACCCTGCCACAGCAGAAGCTCAATAATGCCTGAATTATTATCGAGAAAACCTCGCGTTGAGACGAATAATCCGGCGAAATTTACAAAACACAACCCAACGATCAATGCCCAAGTCCCAGTGATAGGTTGAGGCAAAACACGAGCAATTTGGCAGCAGACATTTGCAGACTTCATTATTGCATTATTGTCATCAATAAATAAATTAGACATGTCTGATCGCCTTGCAGTTAAACGTTTATGTACATAGTAATCGTAATCGTAAGTTTATATAACGCCACTTCAAGAGAAAGTCATCAGAGGCGCTCAAATTATAACATACATCTATTTACAATAATATATCTGTAAGTTATTCACATAACTGTATAACTGAAATAAAATATTTCAATCAACATTTGTTCATGTCTGATTGCCTTGCAGTCAATCGTGTATTATGCATATGTAATCGGGTATTTGTTTTGTATCCAGCTAACTACAATGAGTCAGTAGCTTGTGGTACAACGTTGGAGTGGTCGGGGTACAACGCTTCGAATGGCTTCACAAGGCTGTGCTACTTCTGGGCGTCTTCACAAGACACACAAGCAAGATACACTGAATGTCGTTATACAATCAACGGAATTCCAATGTACAATGACTATGTGGGTCTGTTGAACGCTGGTGGAAACTTCGGATGCGTCGTCAGTCAGGCTTACCCAGAAGACCTACCGATAACGAGTCAAGTATCGTGTGAGGATGATTACCAACACGATGTCTCGCTCGGTAACTACACCGAATCCGACCGTCTTATGGTCTGCATTCGCTATCCCTACGAGGGAGTACCAGGCAGAATGTAACAATGATTCATTGCTAGAGACATCTGACATGTGATATAGATACAGATGTGGATATAGAAGTAGGTATTTAGATAAAGAAGTAACAATGAAAATAACTCTAGTTGCTAATTTTATACTTGTGTGTCACATCGTACGCGAACATTTCTATATAAGCAGGTGTAATGTGAAAACTGAAATGACAAACCGTTTGTCACATAAACCAGTGGATATTGAAGAGAATAACGCGTGGTGTTGTTTTTGCATTGCCTTTATTACGTCCTAATCGTTATCACGACTTCTCTGATTTTATCAATTTAATTAAAAGTAGGCCTATAGTTACATAGGAAGAAAACTAGTCGTTGAAGAATTTCTCAATCTCAACGTCGGCTGTTTCATCAAGCATCGTGAGCCACGTGAGCATCAGGAAGCATATCGGTTGAAATGATCTCTTCAATGCACAAAGACTCGCCTGGAGGTGTCTTATAATGGTTTCCGGACATTTTCCTCAGGGACTTCCCACGCGGACATTTCCCTCAGGACAATTTTTCCGGACATTCCCCTCAATGCTCATATACCCAGTAAGTAGGCAGTCTACCTACATCTATGATAACTGTCAACCATCCAACTTCTATTTTTCGCAAAGAATGTCTTTCCTCAATCCAACTTCTATTTAAGCAAGAAATTAGTTTCATCAATCCAACTTCTATTTTAAGCAAAGCATTTGATAAACGTGCAGCTTAGCGTCGTAAATTATTTTCTTACTCTGAATTAAACAAATAACGTCGTTAATTATTTTATTGTATTGTATTAAAACATTTATAAAGCGCCTCTCATAGGTGAACCATTCAGAGGCGCTCTTAGTGCGCAAGGCCACAAGAGAATAAAAAGGTTTAGAGAAAAGCATAGATGGAAGAGAGGTTACTAGCTAGAATTCGAGAGCGAGTAGAGCGCATTCCAAAGAGAGGGACCAATTGAGTTAAATGAACGGGACTGGGCCAAAGCTGTTCTAGTATGAGGAACTAAAAGGTCAAGCCTGTTTGATGAGCGTAGTGGTCGATGGGAGGAGGCTGAAAGAGGCCGGGAGTAATACATCAGCTAAATATTTTGGGGCAAGACCCTTTGTGCCTTGAAGACTAAAATGAGGATTTTGAATTTAATGCGAGCAGAGAGAGGAAGCCAGTGCAGTTGTTCAAACATGAAGGCAGAAATGTGAGAGTAGGCTACCGTGGTAGGCGTGCTATTAATCTGGCGGCAGACTTTAGGACAGACTGGAGAGGTGAAAGACGAACCTTAGGAAGACCAATGTGAAGGGAATTACAGTAGTTAATTCGGGAGCATATTGAGCCACGCTTTCATCGCTCATCCAATTTCTAGTTCTACTAAAAGATAGTTTCATCGCTCATCCAACTTCTAGTTTTACTATAACATATTTTCATCGCTCATCCAACTGCTACTATCACATATTTTCATCGCTCATCCAATTTCTAGTTTTACTGCAGTAATTATCATGCATACCATGGTTTCATCGTTCATCCAACTTATACTTCCACATAAAAATATTTTCATCGCTCATGAGCGTCCAAATTATAGTTTTACTGCAACAATTTATCTGCCTTAAAATAATTTACGAAGTTAAACTATGCGTTCACCAAGAATTCTTTCATCAATCCAACTTCTATTTAAGCGCAGAATTATTTTTGTCAATCCATCTTCCAAATGTTTGTCACCAAACGAAGGTCCCCAGGTGCGTGAATAATTATGCGGTGTGTACCTTACTGGATGAAACTGGCGTTCTAAATTATCTCATATACAAGGATATATTATGGATAACTGTCATCAATCCAACTTGTATTTACACAAGAAGTAGTTTTCATCAATCGAATTTAAACAAGAATAATTGTCACCAATCCAACTTCTATTTAAAATCACCTTATATGGGCGAATAATTTAGAACGCTAAAACGATAACTTACTCTGCTTATTCCGATAATAATTATTTGCTATACTCTCCAGGGATTGGCGAAAATGCGTCCTGGAGGACATACTCCATAAGTTGCAGACTGGGTGTAACATTGGGAAATGTCTGCAAGTTTAGCCGTTTTCAAGAAATAAGTAACCAAGTAGTACGCTAGATAAGAACAGAATAAGCCTTTGGAATTATCCGTATTCGTTCTCTGGAAAATTGAAATGTAACGCATCGGAATCGAGAAGAAGTGTTGTGCCTTTCGTTCGCTTCGCTCTCACGTACTGGATTTTCATCGTTTTATGCCTTTTGCGAACGGCGTAATTTCTTAGGAGATGGGTCAATAACCTTTTCCTGTTATCAAATTTGAATTGTAGTTGCAAATCGCTGACTAAGATCTGTTTAGTTAAATAGTTATTTTCGTTGTCGTTAGAACTGCTTAAATTGTATATAATGGATGTCAATCTTCCTTAGTACTTAGTTTTTAATAATAAGAAAAAATGTTTAAAATTTTAATGAGTAAGCTACTGAAAAAGTGACGACCTGTCGCTATCGAATAACATTCGTAGCCCACAACAATAATTGGCCTCTTCTTTAATTAATGGAAGAAACGCTTAAGTCCTGGACTCCTGTTGTTTTTACATGAACCCTAGATCTCTTCTCAATGTAGCCTAACTCTGGACTGAAATGGCTTGTATGAAAAACACACATGCAAATGCACGCTCTATATATGCTATAAGTATAACAGGACATAACTGTAATGAGTAAACTGACAGCACACCGTTGGTGAGAAGTTCAAGAGGCGAGAGAGAAGACTGGTCACTCAACCTCGAACTCGGAAGTCAAGAACAATGAAGTCACTAACACTTCATACCCATGACTACCACTCATGGTAGTGTATTTAAGGCCTGCCTGCTCTGTCCTTGATTTCTTCAATGCTCTTATGTAGCCTTCGCTGTCACGGGCCGTTTCAACGCATTAATTGCAATCAGTCCTTGCATTAAACAATGTTTGGTTTCTTTAGACACATTACACAAAAAAGTTCAAACATTAAATTCTTTAGGGTCAGTTAGGACTACATGAAAAACACCTGCAAGGCAGTATAATTTCTACAACTTACCTAAATAAGTTTCTAACCTACTTAAAAGACATGCAACCACTTTCTCATAAACATGATAGCAAGCGTAGCAAAATTCGAATTTAACAGTATGGCGGTTATACTTAGGAATTCATAACCAGGAAACTGTACAATTATTAACATGTGTTATAATATAATTTTGATGGCCCATTGAGCGTTTGCAAATGGGGTAATAAAAGCTATACTTACTTAAATAACCCAGTACTGCAGAAATGGACTCTAGTGGTTTTTTAAATGAAGGCATACTCTTATCTTCGACAACAATGTAGTCAAAAGATAAGTGGAAGCCTTCAACTGGCCCTGGTCCTACTTCCTTATCGTTGACCATGCTAAAGTTTAAGGATCACAAAATTAAATTAAGCGACTTCAAGTGACAGTGACTGACAGATATAGCCTAGCTCTGTGTACATACAAGTTATCAGGGTGTTATCGATTTGGTTAATTAATCAGAATTGACCTACGTTCTGTATCTGAGAGCATTTTATCAATGATTGACAGCCGAAAAGATGTAATCTGCAACCACGGAATATGTATGCGAGCCATTATAATTATTATGAGCTTATGCTTTGAATTCTTCCTTGCTTCTGAGTAGGCCTAAATTTGCGTCCAATCAAACTCGGCTAAACTGTGTTCATCGACTTACACTAATCGTGGAAATAGTACACGGCAAGAGAGAGATTGAGAGAGAGAGAGCAGAGAGACAGACAGACAGACAGACAGACAGACAGACAGACAGACAGACAGACAGACAGACAGACAGACAGAAAGACAGACAGACAGACAGACAGACAGAGACAGAGAGGACTGGATTCTCGCCCTCATATGGTGATTCCAAGTCAACCAGAATCAGTAACACGCCTTAAGTCTCTGTGCCTCTCAAAAGTCGACATAGTTAAGGGACTGTGTCGTGAATTCGTTTAGAAAAACACGGAAATCCCAATTCTGATTTCCAGTGTCCTCGTTCTAAGTGAGCCAAGATATGGAAATGTGTTAACCTGCTTCAACCGCTTGTCATGTACCCTGGTGTCACATGTGTTATCACTTATTATCATAGCCTTAGTCACCATAGTCACATGTGTTATCACTTATTATCATAGCCTTAGTCACCATAGTCACATGTGTTATCACTTATTATCATAGCCTTAGTCACCATAGTCATGTGTTATCACTTATTATCATAGCCTTAGTCACCATAGTCACATGTGTTATCACTTATTATCATAGCCTTAGTCACCATAGTCACATGTGTTATCACTTATTACCATAGCCTTGATTTGTCTACATTAATCAAAAGTCTTTGGCCTGCTCTGTCCAAACATATCAATATCATAGATTTGTAATTCTTTTTTCCCTTAAATGACTTTCGCCGCCATAACCATCTCGATCCTTCCTCATAACCATCTCGATCCTTCCTCATAACCATCTCGATCCTTCCTCATAACCATCTCGATCCTTCCTTATAACCATCTCGATCCTTCCTCATAACCATCTCGATCCTTCCTCATAACCATCTCGATCCTTCCTCATAACCATCTCGAGCCTTCCTCACCTCATAACCATCTCGATCCTTCCTCATAACCATCTCGATCCAGTCCTACCGAGGTGAAATGCCGCCCGGGGCGACGGCCGGACCTGGGGGCAAGAATTTCCAGAAAATTTTCTTCATACGGCCAAAATTTCAGATGACCTTTTTTTTTTTTTTTTTGCTTTTCCGTCTTTTCTCAACAAATTCTGATTATTTTACGCGCACCCCATTTTGCCGCCCCCCGCCCCTCGCTTTTACACTATTAGTTACAATTTTATGCTATTTTCCTTCCTTCTTTTTCCCCTTTCACTTTCTCTTATACTTTTAACATTTTTTTCAGCGTTCAACCCTATTTTGCCGCCCCTCCAAAAGTGCCGCCTGGGGCGACTCGCCCCCTGCCCCCTCGGTACGCCACTGTCTCGATCCTTCCTCATAACCATCTCGATCCTTCCTCATAACCATCTCGATCCTTCTTCATAACCATCTCGATCCTTCCTCATAACCATCTCGATCCTTCCTCATAACCTTCCTCATAACCATCTCGA
>JACEVL010001318.1:0-70669 GCA_020284085.1 Aporrectodea caliginosa | reverse complement strand
AGTGCACTGTGCACAGTTTGGTTTATTTAGAAAACTTAACATCGTGACAGAATTAGCAGACACAACTTCACAATCACACAAGCAGGTTTTTCATCGTATCACTAGTTGACGCCACAACGTCAACTAGTTGATCGTTATTAGGATTTTAATTCTGAGAAGGTCCTTTTCACAAGCCTTCAGCACGAAAGACACTGGACTTAACTGATTTAGCAAATTTCTTACTCTGTTCAAACTGTATTTCAATTTCGAAAATGACCTCTTACACACAACTTGTGAGGAGGATAACGTCAACACGAATTTGTAAGGCAAAATAAAATTTGAATAAGCCAGACTATGCAAATAAATTTAAGGAGAACGTGGTAACAGCAAAAAAGAATTTTCTGCAAGATTTGCATTTATTTTTGTTGCTGTTGCTGTTTTCTGCTATTAGGCCTGTTTCACTTTCTATGTCTCTTATTTCAGTGTCAAATAGCAAATTGTAGCTTTCTTGAAGAGTAGTTTGAAACTTTTCCATTTTCGTGCAAAGTCCAGTAATTCCATTTGCAGCTGCTCTTTTGCCTACACTGTCATCAAATCTTCAGGACAACTCATTCATGTGTTGTAGTCTATCACTGGAAATCCTTGTAGGAATTTCTACAAAATTGTTTGGATCGAAACAAGACAAATCAGCATAAAGACTACCGTGATTAGAGAATCTCTGTTTCAAACCCCACTAACTATCCATTACCATTTTGTGAACTTTTACTCGAAATTAATCTCGCATTTTCGATTTGCTGGTCTTTAGCAGATTCTCCTGGCAATTTCTTTCTTGATCCAATTCTTTTCTGTTTCAAAAGCAGTCTTCAATGTCGACATTTCTTTTATTTAGTTCACTGTTAGTAGGCCTAAGTTCTGAAAAATGTGTTTGTGCTTCAAAAATGAGAGCAACAGTTCAATGCATTTGGCTTAATTGTTTGATAGTATCCTGAACCATGAGAAAACGGAGCTGTTTGTTCAAACACTTTCCAAACAATTTCGCTGTAATAATACATTCGAAACTTGTCAAAGAATACAGGAGAGTTTTCGCTGTGTATCGGACATCATTATTAAACTAGAGTTAAGAAGTAGACCTAAAATATCATAATATTTTTAAAATCATATTTTTGCTATTCTGGGCCCCGGCCAACCGGTCCGCCGGCCAACCGGCCCACCGGGAATCTCCCCGTGTCCCGGCGGCCCAGTCCAAGCCTGGCCACGATTAAGATTACGATTATGGGTCTGAGGGAGTGTCGTAAGCTCCGCTGCAGTGGGGTCTGAGCCCCAGCCGACAACGCATTTTAGAGCATTTCCTGGCAAATGGAGCTCACTTTAGCCACTTTATTTTATAAAATTTGCTTTTATTGTTATACATATCCCTATTTAAGTTATTCTTAGATGTTTCAAGCTTGAAACATAATTAGATCAACTATAGTTAGAACTCTAAAAAAATAATAATATAGATGGAAATAGGAGAATGGTTTTCAACTACGATAGGGACAAGGCAGGGAGATCCAATTTCACCCAATACATTTATCACTTACTTGGAAAGAGTCATGGAAAATATACAAGACAATGGAACTGGAATCTCCGTACAGGGAGAACTGATTAATAACTTAAAATTTGCAGATGACATTGACTTGCTGGAGAATAGTTGTGAGAGGCTGCAGGAAAATGTTTGCGCACTGAACACATCTGCACAACGGGCTGGATTAAAAATAAATGTGGATAAAACAAAAACAATGGTATTTGGCAAGAAGACAATAGACAGGGAAATAAAAGTGCAAGATGAGGTGATTGAGAATGTAACAGAATTTGTGTACTTAGGTAGTCTGTTAACATGGAATAATGATTGTACAAAGGACATAAAGGCAAGAATAGCAAAGGCAAAGGGAGTTATGGCAGGACTAAATTCCATCTGGAATAGTAAGCAAATTAGTTATAAGACAAAGCTGAATGTCTTGAAAACATGCGTGTTTAGTACAGCTCTTTATGTGTGTGAGGCCTGGACAATTAAAAAGACTGATCATGATAAAATCCTGGCTTTTGAAATGTACTGCTATAGAAGAATATTGCATCTGAATTGGACAATGAAGGTGACAAATAAGGAGGTCCGAAGAAGATTACACATAAAGGAAGATCTAATACAGTCAGTAATGAGAAGGAAATTGGGTCTGTTTGGACATGTATGTAGAATGGACAATAATAGAAAAATAAAAACTGTCATGATGGGTATGATGGATGGAAGTGGACGAAGAGGAAGACCTAACAGGGAATGGACTGATGACATCAGGGATTGGTGCAAACAAGACCTACACAGTTTGAGTGTATTGGCGCAAGACAGAGGATTATGGAAACGGATGACGAAATTTGCATTGGACACCTACGGGCTTTCGGCCCATGGATCCTGATGATGATGATGATGATAGTTAGAACTTAGAAGACAATCGAAACCATGTGTACGTTTTCTCTTTGTCTGAAGAAAATCGTAGTCATAATCATAATCATGTCTACGTTTTCCCTTTGTCTGAAGACAAACGTAACCATGTCTACGTGTTCTCTTTTTCTGAAGACAATCGTAATCATAATCATAATCATGTCTACGTTTTCTCTTTGTCTGAAGACAATCGTAACCATGTCTACGTGTTCTCTTTTTCTGAAGACAATCGTAATCATAATCATAATCATGTCTACGTTTTCTCTTTGTCTGAAGACAATCGTAACCATATCAACGTTTTCTCTTTGTCTGAAGACAATCGTTACCATGTCTACGTTTCCTCTTTGTATTAGGACTATTGTAACCATGTCTACGTTTTCTCTTTGTCTGAAGACAATCGTCACCATGTCTACGTTTCCTCTTTGTCTCAAGACAATCGAAACCATGTCTACGTTCTCTCTTTGTCTCAAGACAATCGTAACCATGTCTACGTTCTCTCTTTGTCTCAAGACAATCGTAACCATGCCTACATGTATATTTACTTATTTGTATAGGAGACAATCGTCACCATGTCTACGTTTTCTCTTTGTCTGAAGACAATCGTTACCATGTCTACGTTTTCTCTTTGTCTGAAGACAATCGTTACCATGCCTACGTTTTCTCTTTGTCTGAAGACAATCGTCACCATGTCTACGTTTTCTCTTTGTCTGAAGACAATCGTCACCATGTCTACGTTTTCTCTTTAGCTGAAGACAATCGTAACCATGCCTACGTTTTCTCTTTGTCTGAAGACAATCGTTACCATGTCTACGTTTTCTCTTTGTCTGAAGACAATCGTTACCATGCCTACGTTTTATCTTTGTCTGAAGACAATCGTTACAATGCCTACGTTTTCTCTTTATCTGAAGACAATCGTTACCATGTCTACGTTTTTTCTTTATCTGAAGACAATCGTTACCATGCCTACGTTTTCTCTTTGTCTGAAGACAATCGTTACCATGCCTGCGTTTTCTCTTTGTCTGAAGACAATCGTTACCATGTCTACGTTTTTTCTTTATCTGAAGACAATCGTTACCATGCCTACGTTTTCTCTTTATCTGAAGACAATCGTTACCATGTCTACGTGTCCTCTTTGTCTGAAGATTTTCCTCTTTGTCTGAAGACAATCGTCACCATGTCTACGTTTTCTCTTTGTCTGAAGACAATCGTTACCATGTCTACGTTTTCTCTTTGTCTGAAGACAATCGTCACCATGTCTACGTTTTCTCTTTGTCTGAAGACAATCGTCACCATGTCTACGTTTTCTCTTTGTATTAAGACTATTGTAACCATGTCTACGTTTCCTCTTTGTCTGAAGACAATCGTTACCATGAATACGTTTTCTCTTTGTCTGAAGACAATCGTCACCATGTCTACGTTCTCTCTTCGTCTGAAGACAATCGTAACCATATCTACGTTTTCTCTTTGTCTGAAGACAATCGTAACCATATCAACGTTTTCTCTTTGTCTGAAGACAATCGTTACCATGTCTACGTTTCCTCTTTGTATTAAGACTATTGTAACCATGTCTACGTTTCCTCTTTGTCTGAAGACAATCGTTACCATGCCTACGTTTTCTCTTTGTCTGAAGACAATCGTCACCATGTCTACGTTTTCTCTTTGTCTGAAGACAATCGTCACCATGTCTACGTTTTCTCTTTGTCTGAAGACTATTGTAACCATGTCTACGTTTCCTCTTTGTCTGAAGACAATCGAAACCATGTCTACGTTTTCTCTTTGTCTGAAGACAATCGTCACCATGTCTACGTTTTCTCTTTGTATTAAGACTATTGTAACCATGTCTACGTTTCCTCTTTGTCTAAAGACAATCGAAACCATGTCTACCTGCAAATTCTGAAGACAATCGTAATCATATCTCTCTTGGTCCCGCGCTCGCGGACCACTATTATGCTGCACCATTCTTTTTCGGTAGCTGGCTCTACAACCTGAATTGGCTCTCTGTTACCCTAAGTCTAGTCCCTAGAGGTCACTTCATTATGTTTTCCGCAAACGTTACAGTTGTTTTATTTAGCCGGGGTTGGGTCGGGAGTCTCTGGACTCGCCAGCGCTCAGGAGTAGGCTGCCTTGAAGGGCCGCTATGGAAAACTTCCTTAATAATAACAGTAATAATAATAATAATAATAATAATAATAATAACAAAAACAACCACAACAACGACAACAACGACAACGACAACGACAACGACAACGACAACGACAACAACAACAACGACGACGACGACGACGACAACAACAACAACAACAACAATAATAATAATGATAATAATAATAATAATAATAATAATAATAATAATTATAATAGTGATAATAGGCTAATAGTAATAAACATAGTTCAGTTGAGGATGCATAGCCTGAAGCTGATGTAATGGAATATCGGTAGGTCTACGAATACAGTAACTGTTAGCCTATAATGGACCAGGCACGTCACGAAGGAAGAGTGAACAGATTCACAGCGGCATCGAATTATAATTTTTTTTACCGTATGACTCTAATCTCAAGACACCTCATGAGGACTGAGCCATGCATGTGAACACCAAATTTAATAGGTATTCAAACTGTTTTATCCAAGACGATGGCGATCCTGTTTGTCCGCCCATCCAGGAATAACACTCCACTGACTGGCCGACAACTCCATAGTCATATAGTGTAAGCGTTATGTCGTGATCCACCGTGTTAAACGCCGCGCTGACGTCCAGAAGCTTAATAAACTAAGATGTCTTGCAAAAATTAAACATGGAAACAACAGGTTTCAGCCATCATCGTAAAAAACATTAAAATATTTCAACTTCCAATATATGCAGCTAAAACTAATTAATAAAATTTTCGTAGCGCGATACTTAATACCGTAACACTTAATACCATGATATTTCATATTGGACAATTAATCCCTCAGACCATTAATACCTGTAGTTAATACCTGTACACAGAATGTACGACTATTATTTTGTGCGACTATAATTGTTCTCTATATTTAAAGGTGCTTTTCAGGATATAAAGGTGCGTTTCAGGATTTGAAACCGGCTAAATGACATTTAGTGAGATTTAATTTTCAGTGGCCATGGATGCATACTATTGCATAGGCGCCGACTCCTTGGGAGCTTTGGGTGCCAAATTGCCAATGCACCCAGAGATAAAGTTCAGTGGGTGCCTGGAACCCAAAAGAATTGGAACCTTAAATTCAAATTTGTTATTTGATAATTATCCCAAAATTGTATTTAAATCGGTATGTATGATGTATGTATGAATGTATGTATGTATGTATATATGTACCTATGTATGTATGTGTATGTGTATGTATGTATGCATGCATGCATGTATATATGTAATGTATGTATGTATGTATGTATGTATGTATGTATGTATGTATGTATGTATGTATACATATATATGTATGATGAATGTATGTACGTATGTATGTATGCATGTATCATGTATGTATGTATATATGTATGTATATGATGTATGTATGAATGTATGCATGTATGTACTGCATCTACTACATTACAATTATATGTAGGATATATCTAACTCCGCCACTGTTCGCTTTCTGACAGTGCCAGTCCCAAGCCTGGATAAAGGAGGAGGGCGACGCTGATCGTCTTTGTTGTTACACAGTTCGTTAAACAGCAAGTCGGCAGTATAGAGTTCAGACTGAGTTCAGATTTAGGATTCCTTCTGTTAGCGACAGTATGTCGTGTGCTCAGCTGCCGTTATGTCTCCTTCATGGATTACATTTATACTGTTTTGGAACTCGGCGTTAGACTCCTTCGTTAGGATTGCTGGTTCGTTGTGCTGGACGTTTGTGCTTCTGTTGGCCGTTTCGTAATCGTAATCTCCAAACTTCAAAAGCGCCACTTGAAAGCCAAGCGCAGGGCACCAGCTTATTCACGAGCGCTGCTGATTTTCTGCTGCTTTCTAAACTATTATTTCGTTGCAAATGGTTAATAAATATTGTCCCTTTTATGAAACCCGGAATTTACACAATTTCTCCTTATATAAACATGCCACAATATATATGTATGTATATATGTATGTAATGTATGTATGTATGTATGTATGTATGTATGTATGTATGTATGTATGTATGCATGTATGTATGTATGTATGTATGTGTTGAGCGCTTCTGAGAGACTCGTAAGGGGTTCTTTATAAATGTCTTGTTACATTGCATTACATTACATGTATATGTGAAAAAAGTGACAATTGAATGAGAAAGAAGACTGAGATGACTTTTGAGTAACGAATGCATTTATAGGGATTCTTCAAACAGTTTACTACAATTATGTGTTAGTCATATTTCATAAAACGAGGGCGTATAAGTTGCAATGAGGACATGCTATAGTTCCAGTCTCAATATAAGGTTGACCTACACATCTAGTGTAATTGCGTATTCGTATGCCAGTAATAGGTATCATGTTTCCGCTTGCCCTTTGTAGGTCACCTAAATAAATTATATGGATTGGCTCACACTGAAGTGAAACAGTTAACACTTAAAGAAGATCCGAACTAAACTTTAATGCATAAAATTAATTGCAAATTTATAACCGAATAAGGAAATTAATGAATGGATGTTCACGTAACATATAAAACAGGTTAGTTTTTACGCAATGTGTTTATATGCATGCATGGCTTAGCGCTGTTGGACATCAAGTCACAAAAGATTTGTTACAAAAATAGACTACGAGTAGTCTATCAGTTATTGCCAATCTACTTCCAAAGAGTAACTTTTGCACAATTCCAAAGACTGATTGAAATAAAGACAAAACAATGTTCTCCAGTCTTAGAAAGTAGCTTATGTTCTCTGGATATTCTTAAAAAACCGATAGGCCTACATGGAGCCTATGTAATAGCACTTAAAATCGGAAGGGACAAGATATATTGATTTCAACATGTACGTTCATATTTTATAAAAATATTTTTGAAAACTTCTATAAATCAAGTACATGATGATTTTTTTTTTGGGGGGGGACGTTGAAATGAATATTCCATTTACAAACATTCATTCTAACACTCATTCTAAACTTTCCTTTTACAACATGTAGGCCTATCAGATAGCGGTGTGTCTACCTGTTTCATACAAAAAACGAATAAAAAAACCAGAAAAAACTTAATGTATAAAATTCATTAAAAACTAAGTGTTCAAAAGGAGAAACTAGATCAATTTTTGTTGGTTTTCGTCTTTGAGCAATTAACGTTATTTGTGACTGTCATCTGGTGGTAGCGATAGACCGGTGTAAATATTAAATAGGCAATCAACAAAATAATGTTCTGGCGTTGTCCTCAGTAGTCTATCGGAGGTTCGTATGCAGCGTTTTTGTAAATGTGTGGCGCGTGGTGGACTCTACTGTACAGTGGTTCATCTGCTGTTGCCTGTGACCTTGCGTAAGTCTGGGATGTAGCTAGCTTCGGTCTTGGAATAACGAAAGGCTGCGTCGTTGCATCGATTGACTGCCACAGAGAACTGTAGTACGGCGGAGCAAATGCTGCATGTTCTTGATGCTGAGCAAATGGAGGATTGTTGTATTGAGCAGTCACTGCCATATTATTCATTCCAGGCAGTTGTTGGTTGCTTTGTTCTGCTCTTGTGTCATGATTTGCCGTTTCCACCACAGCTATGGTAGTGCCAAATATTCCTACACCAGCTGCTACATGGTCAGCCGATGGAAATTCTGTTGTCACGTGGTCGGTTGAGACTGAGCTGATTGGTTGCTGAGGAGGAGTCCAGGAAACTGGATGAACTCGAGACTCTGAAATGATCGAGATGGGTTCCTGTGGTTGAGTTTTCAGAGGAGGTCCATTGTGGCTTACAATTGCGTAAGCAGCTGCCTCCTGGGCCTTAGATGTCTGTGGGTGTGATGAGGTGGTAGGCATCTTGTCTGCGTAGGCCTTTGACGTCTTCAGCTTCGGTCCTGACGAACGGTACATCTTGACCAATGTTGGTGTCACGAGCACGCCGATAAGCAGGAAGAAGATGCAAGACCCGAGACAGAACCACAACCCGTTGACGGAGTACAAGAAGTAGACGCAGGCAGAGTCCAGAGTCTGTTCCACCGCTGTGTAGAGAGACAGACATCGGGCAACGTTATTCTCAACACTGTATGTTGCATCCATGATGAACTGGACGAGCATGGCTTCAGTGTCGTCTGCAGTCTTGTTGACGAAGTCTGACACCAGATAGGTTCCATTCTCGTTTATCACCGCTTCCGACGAATTGAAAGTCTGCGCTGTGCCAAGGAAGGAAACAGCAGTCACAATACTGTCCACGATATTCAGATGCTTTATGAGTTCCTGCTTTTCACTTTCCATCACAAGTACAGTGTTATTCAGAATAGCTTGCAACTCATCTGCGTATAACGTCATATTGGCAGCATTCAAGTCTTCAATAATCTTTGTCAGGTTTGGTTCTACGATGTTGCGTTCTAAGTTGTCAACGATCGCCGTGAAATTCAGGCCATTTGGTCCGAAGACCAGGTCAAGTCCTCGTAAAACCTGGTCAACGGTTGGATTGGTCAGGTCTACTGGCTGTATCGTAATCTCCGTGTTCTTAATTTCGTCGAAGGCTTTGTTGATTTCTTGCAACGCATCCTGGGCCATCTGCGTTAGGTTCCACTCCTCTTCCAGGTGCAAAGCCGTGTAGATGGCCGTGTTGTTGCTGCACAGTCTGTAAGTGTCGAATGGCAGAATTGGAATGTTGTAGCCATTGTTTGCGTACAAAGACTGGTTGATCCAGTTGTCAAATATCTGCAGGACCTCAAACGATTCCGCAGTCTCTACTTTTGTGACGTGGCGACATGCCTCAGTGTGAAGCAAACCCCCGACGACAAACAGTATGACTAGTAGCAACATGTAGAGCCAATAGAAAACAAAAATCAGACCAGAACCGCTCTGAAGGCATCTATCACCACTACCAGCATTATCACCGAACAAACAGCACAGTAGCATCTTGAAAAATCAGACTTTTCCGGATGCTTATCTTTCATCTTCTTCTTTTTGCTCTTACTGTTGCAGCAGCAGCAGCAATGACAGCAGCAGATAACAAACATGGCAAGGAACAGAAAGATGCCGATGCTTACGCAGACGCAGAATCCTATCAGGTAGAGCAACCATTTATCCCAGCCATCTTCCCACGAGTTGAGAAACGCATCCGGTGTTTCCAGGAACCTCGTCATCTCCGTCAGGTAGTTGGTCTGAATGACCTTCTCCAGAAAGCATATCACCATCTGATAGATCGGATTAGCAGGCGAGTTCAACTCCACTGAACCGACTGAATGCACGGAAGGCTGATTGTCAGAATCCATCTCTGCCTGTGTTCAGGAAATGGCAGCAGCCGTCACACTGTCAGAAGCAAAACCACTGTCAGTAATCGACAAAACTTGAATGTATTCTTTAAGAAAGCAATCCAATAATGCTAGGCCGTTCCGTTGAACTCGGAATGCAGTCTGTAGCTTTTTTAAGATAAATTCGTGCTCCTGTCATTACACATTAGGAACTAGACATTGAAACAAACATTAGGCTTATTTCAGCGACATTCGCAATTAAAACTGAATGTGTAAGTTTTTAAGCGATACATTCGTGTGTTTCACTGTGACGTATACGGCCTATTATTCGATACGCCTTCAGTCTATCGACGCCGGTCATAGACCTCTAACTAGTCTAAGCAGTTTTCGCAGGACAACTCTGTAGCTTCAAATAGACTGACACTACATTTATAACAAACGATCGGTTTGCAGCTTATAATTTTACCTTTCGATATCAGGTAGGCTACGTCGCGCATAGGCTACCACTTCCTATTTAAACAATCGACAAAGCCCACGTTTTCGAGGTCAGTTCCAAGTACTATTATTATCTCAACAATCTTTGCATGGTTGGACTTTGCTGTAAGATTGATAAAGTGTAGGCCTGGCTGTCTGCGCCCGTCTCCTGGACTGACATTTCTTCGTTCGCCTGCATATTGATCTGTGTGTAGATCTGCCATAGGTACAGCGCTATTGTGAGGTCCTTAAAATACGCTATATTAAGTGTCTTGATACATACATACATACATACATTCATGCATAGATACATACATATATATACATTCATACATACATACATGTACATAAATAAATACATACATACATAATAGATACATAAGTTACATACATACATACAAAACTCAATTTATCTGGCTGGGCACTCGGCAGCAGCTTGCGAAGCTAGACCTTTCCTCCATTGCTGCAAATTTCCCTCAATTTGTCTTTTCCTCTGTTGTCCGTGACCTTGGAGTTACACTGGACCAAGAGTTAACCTTTGCCCCTCATATAAACCGCCTCTGCCGTGATTCTTACTATCAGTTACGCCAGTTCCGCACTGTTGCTCGCTCACTTACTTCAGACTCCACCGCTACACTCATCGACTCTTTTATCACAGTCCGACTTGATTACTGTTGTTCACTCTATGTTAGTCTCCCAGCTTGTCGGTTGGGGTGCCTGACCCGGGTCCTGCGCTCTGCCGCACGCCTTTGCGGACGTATTCCAAAATTTGGCCACGTCTCAGGTTAGATGCTGGATGTGCTTCATTGGCTCCCCCTACTGCAGCGGATCTCGTATCGGATTATCGCTTTGGTCTGGCGGTCCTTGCTCGGCCTAGCCCCTGCCTATCTACGCGACCTCTGCTGCCCTACCTTGGGTGCTCTGGGTCGTCGCTCTCCGCTCTACTGAGCGGGGCGTGCTCATGGTCCCTTTGCCCGCACTGCTACTAAGCAGAATCGAGCCTTCTCAGTGGTTGGCCCATCCTTCTGGAACGGGCTCCCTTTGATGCTGCGCTTGCATCCCAGAATCCACTCTGAATCTTTCTATGCTTGCCTCAAAACTGTTCTTTTCAGCCGTGCTGGGGTCGGGAGCGCTCCTGAGTAGTAACCTTGAAGGGGCGCTATATAAAACTTCGTAATGAATGAATGAATACATACATGTATACATGCATACATGCATACATATATACATACATACATACTACATACGTATATATATACATATATACATACATACATACATACATACATACATCCATACATACATACATACATCCATCCATACATACATACATACATGGGGCGCGGTGGTGTAGGGGTATGTTCGGTGCCTTGCAGCCGGAGGGTTGCGGGTTCGAATCCACCTCAAGCCGTCGCGTAGGGACCCTGGGCAAGTCCTTCACTCGCAATTGCTCATGCGCTTCGGCGTGAAACTCCGATTCAGTGTACGCGCTGTAGTCGGGAACGCCTCTGAGTAGAAATCTCTTGAAGGGGCCCTATAACAAGTGATCATACATACATACATACATACATACATACATACATACATACATACATACATACATACATACATACATACATATATACAAATATATACAGCACAAACCATAGGCCGTATACATTGTGGAATAACGCAAGTCCACTTATAATTAGTCAAGGGCCTAGTAGCAGTGATATTTTAGTTCTTTGATTAATTTTACTTCTAGTTCTTATTCACTTCTGCTGAAGCGATTTTACTTCTCCTTCTACTTCTAGTTCTCAAATAATTTTACTTCTAGTTCTTATTCACTTCTGTTGAAGCAATTTTACTTCTCCTTCTACTTCTAGTTCTCAAATAATTTTACTTCTACTTCTAGTTCTCAAATAATTTTACTTCTAGTTCATTTTACTTATTCGTGCACTTATCAAGATTGGAGTTATGAACAAAACCTTAAAGTTTAAACCATTTCTCTCTTGCACAGAGAATATTATGAAGAAGAAAAAGAGGAGGAGAAAGAAGATCAGTCCCTTAAGATAACCCTGAAACAGCCATATGTATGAAGTGTTAGAGACTTCATTTTCTTAGCCTCCGCAAATGAGGGCTGGGAGTCAGTCCTCTCCCTCGCCGTCTCATCTTCCAACCAACAGTGTACGGTCAGTGTACTCATTAAAGCTGAGTTGGCCAGGAGTGTAGAACTGTAGCGAAAGTAGGCTGGTGTTCATGAGATTAGCTACGAGATTCACATTATGTGCAGAGGTGTATGTCAAATCCAAATAAGGAACATGCATTTTAAACATAATATTTCTGTACGGCGGTACTGTGAAGAATTCCCTATTTCATGACCTGATAAACGACACGAGTTCTAATCCCTCATGGGTCGAATGCAGGGTTTCGTTGCCAAGAGGCCGATGGCATCCGCGTTCCACGATCAAAGAGGGACTCGTGGCTATTGAGCCCAGGTTCAAGCCGATCAGAGTTCATGTCCCTGCCGTGCATAGCTATCCCGTGGATCAATAGGGGAAGCACCCCGGCTGGAATGGGAGAACATTTGATAACACTAGGTATTAAATTACCAAGAGCTAAATGAAGGTCACACAAAGAATATCACAAAAGGGCACAAGAGGCCTTCCTGCCAATTCAAACAACTCTGAGGCCGATTTGACCTCAGGTCAAACAAAGTGGACCGTTTCCTTGAACTTGGCCCTCTCTGCCGTCCAAATACCAATATCACCTTAGATATTACTACAGAAAATCTTCTAGCCTAGCATATATTTCACCCTTGATCTAGGCCCTGTCCAGACGCTTCCCTTGCTTTCTCTCTCGCACGGCAGTTCTACGCTCTTCTCTACACCATAGACGACCACTCTCCTTCACAGCCAGCCACGGCAAGGAGGATTATCCCTTGTCTGTGGCCTATAGGCCTACCTTTCCTAAGTCACACGTGCCTGATCCCTGGCTCTTACCATTGGCCAATCACATCTTACCTCACTCCTCTGGTCAGCCAGCCTGCCGGCCTATAGCTGGTGGCCGGTGACAACCCCTCAGCCCTGCACAATAGCTGCATTTACCCTGCATTTGCATATTATTATCCCCTAAGCCTCGAGGCCGGTATAAACCAGTTTATAGCTATATGACCCCACACCCAGGAAAACAGGTACAATGCCCTTCTACTGTTCTGTGAGGGACCTAATTCATCACAGTAATAAAACATGGCGCCTAAAAATTAGAAGTCTCTTAATTTTCGTTCTTAAAATAATTATGCTTCTTATTCTTATTCACTTCTGAAGGTCCTAATTTCACTTCTTATTCTATTCTCGTTCTTAAAATAATTTTTATTCTACTTCTACTTCTGCTGAACGAAAATCAAATAATTATTATTCTTATTCTACTTCTTATTCACGAAAATATCACTGCCTAGTAGTCAAAACTTTAGTTGACAATCTCAGTTGCTGGTGTCTTATTCAGTCTAATCCGATTAAGTGGTGGCCCTCAAAGATCATATGGCGTTTAACCCGTGAATTGTTCTTTAAGTACGCTGTCGTATTGTTTGAAGCCTGAGTAGCTGGTACTCAAGCCCCAACTTGTGCACGAGATGTTTAGGAAATCCGTTTGAACACGTTCACCTATGACATTAAGTGGCACAATTTCATACCTAAGGGCGCTGGAAAGTTAATGGGGTCTGAACACCATGGACAACGAAATAAAGGGAGACTTTATTTGCAACTACAACGACTTCGTAGT
Source organism: Aporrectodea caliginosa (assembly GCA_020284085.1). Classification (NCBI taxonomy): domain Eukaryota; kingdom Metazoa; phylum Annelida; class Clitellata; order Crassiclitellata; family Lumbricidae; genus Aporrectodea; species Aporrectodea caliginosa. Next base: position 56,648 of record JACEVL010001318.1, on the reverse strand, counting down.
CTAACATACTTTTAAACATATTGTAAAATAAATGGTGCATTGAAGAGTTCAGGGTTTCAAGTGATTGGAAACCGTGGACGGAAGACGTACAACATCATTATGCTGTGGATATCGTGCTGTGTGTAGCACTTCAGCCATATAAGTGGAAATGTGGGTAAACGCCTCTGCTATGAGCCTAGCAACGGCGTTTAAGACTGACTGGAGGGGGAAGAGTCGCAACTTGGGAAGACCCATGAGAAGTGAGTTGCAGTAATCTACAAGAGAGCAGATGAATGCATGGTGGTAAAGATGGCGGGGCGACTGATCGTCTGACTGGCACCGATTCAAGTGACAATAACATTTCGTCTCAAAGAGTTATTTTGGGGAGTTTAGCTTAGGGCCTTATAAAACATAATTTTAGATAGTCAATGATACCAGTTCTAGGTAAGGATACTAGTCTATGAATTTATAAATGACTAATATCTATAGAGTAGATTAATATAGCTTTGACATTGTAATATAATAGTAGTTTAATAAGACACTGTCTTGCTGAACTAATTAATATTAAAAAACTCAAGACTGTGATCATTGAACTCTACCATAATGATAGGCCTTACACGCATTGCTACCTTCGTCATAGAGCAGTGGTTCTTAACCTTTTCAAGGGAGCCGAACCCCAAGAGAAATCCATGACCACTCACCGAACCCCTTAAGTTTGAGCAATAATTTTTTAACTACTGGGAACAAAAGGAAATAAAAAATTGTATCAAAATGTGATACAATATTAATACATTCAATACATGAACTACTAACAGTTAACTAACCGTACCAACAAAATGTGTATGCTTGTAAATCAAGACCCAGTGCTGTTCATCTAAGTCTTAGATGAACAGCACTTGGTCTTGATTTTTCACTCACACTCACTGACCCTGAATATGTATATAGTTCAGAGGACCTCTGCCGAACCCCTGGCACTGGCTCACCGAACCCCAGGGGTTCGGTCGAGCACTGGTTAAGAAACACTGTGACATAGAGCGTTAATAAAGTGATGTGAGATTAAACTCTAAGCTTCTTGTAGAGATTAGGGATCCGTCACATGACTGGTGGCATTTCGTCTGGGATAGAATTAGACAAATAAATAGACACAAGCTAACATTGAAATCGAATTGAACTCACCTGGCAGCCATTTGCAAATTTCTTCTTGTCGTCTGGTCGGCTTATTAGTAGTCACGACGTAATAGTGACGTCAGTTTGGCGAGGTCAGGTCAAATGCATTATTATATAATATTCTTTATTGAAACAATCCGGTTGACAAACCGCAACCAGTTACAGTGTATAGGCCTACAGTTATGCAATTGAAACAATTCACAAGAACACAAAATGACAGAAGACATAAATCTTAACTACTAACAGAACAGACAGCCTGCAATACACGGCGATAAAAGCAGCCTACAAAGCATGTCCGCCTACGGAGCTCGATCTCGGTTCCTCTCGCTCTCTATGCCAGTGTGTTATCCAATGCGCTATCGCCCCCCCATTAAGAGTGTTGAACGCTATAGGTAATTAGCGGTGAAAACGAGATTGGATCAAGGTTATACAACCGTTACAGTTTCTATTAATTTTACAACCTTAAGGAAATTTATAGCGCCAGCAGTGCCTACAGTGAAAATAGCGCAGGATGTCCGCAGAATATCAGAATTGGATAAAAGTCGGGCAAGAATTGAGTTATGCAGGCAGTGAACTCAGGGAATTTGTAAAAGAAAGGCAAGCAGAAGCCAAAGAAGAGAAAGGTCGTTTAGGAGAGCTTGAAAAGGAAGAGAAGACGTTTCAGAGAACTTGAAGCTAAGATACGTATAGAAGAGTTCGAAGCAGGTTGCAACACACGCGCATAAATTGAGAAACGGGTTCGAACAGAACAACCCTTGAAAGTCTCAGTCTCAACTGTACGTTTGATGGTTATTTTTTTATATCAGAGAATGCTGTACATGATCATTACACTAGAATTTTGTTAAATTACCGCACTGATGTTGCACATACTAGGATGAAATTGTTCTCGATTAAATGTTCTGGCCATTCGATATGGAACAATCTTGCAAATGATGTTACACATCTTACCACCCTTAATCTGTTTAGGTAAAACTTAAAGACTAGGCCTACTTGATATCTGTGCATTAGCGAGGTTAAGGGGAAAAATCCAGCCAACATGAGAGTTCACTTTGTCATCAAGGCACAAACAGGAGTAGGGCCTACGCTGAATTTTTGGAGAAGCATAAAAAGGTGTTGGAAGGCAATAGCCTACAAAGCCAAACATGTTGGGAAATGTTGACGGCAGAATTGAAATACCAAGACGCTAAACAAGCAACTAAAATAATGGTGTACACTAAGCAAGAAGCACTGGACCCTCTCACCTCAAATAAGTTCCTGAGAAAAAATTTCAGCCATGGTTGATATGCTGCGTCCACGGGATTGGCAGTGAATGCGGCTTTGAATGTGAAGCAATTCGCAAGATTTGTACATAGATCTATGGATATGTCTTCAGTTCCAAGTCACACTAAGCTGGAATCAGAAATGTCAGTCAAAGCAAAAATGGTTAAGAAAAAAAATTCAAGAGAGAATTCAAAAGGCACCATTTGTAACCCTTGCAACAGATTTGTGGACAAAAAGGGGTTACTGAATAGCACATGGTAGTAGGCCCTATCGAAGTCAGGGAACCATTGGAAAAGATAATGCAGCTATTATTTTCACCTAGGCCCCCTAATTAGTTTTGTAATGCAATATAGGCTTATTAGCCTGCCCTCCATCAGAAGCTATCGTAGAGCGGACTTTTTCCACATGTGGATGGTTGGCCAATCAATGGCAGGCGAAATAAACTTTCCAAAATTCTGGAGCAGAAAGTGCTTTTTAAGCACAGTTTGCCCTTTATTAATTAGTAGTTTTTTAAATTTAAACGGGTTACAGTTGAACTTGCACCATTGGTACAGTCTAAATATCTAGTCCGTTGTGTTTAATATTTAAATAGAATTAAATAATTGGTAGAATTTAAACTGAAAATAAATTACTAAAACTAAAACTGAAATTAACCTACTAAATATGAAACTAAAAATGAAATTAACTTATAAAACTAAAACTAATATGGATCAATAAAAACTAAAACGAAAACTGAAACTAGTATTAAGAGACAACTAAAACTAAAAATTAATTGAGACATTATTAAAACGCCACCAGATAGGCGGTAGTCAGCGGCCTCTTTCACATTGCAAAGTTAATGACTACAAATTGATATTCTGCACTTAAACTTCCAGTTTAGTTACAATTATTTTTTAAGAATAATAGTTAGGCCTAATTGCTCTCTGAATACTAGAATGTAGTGTAATTTCTAGTTACGAACTACAGTTAATACTGAACATCATTAGTAGGCCTATTTACTTTGCATATATAGCTATCTCGCGCAATATATTTCATAGAGCATTTCTTCGGCGTGCTTACGTCGGCCCGCTTTTGCCTTGCGCATTTGGTCTGTGTAGCTGTCATAGATCTAGGCCTATAAGAAGACAGTTATTGGTAGGTTTTTGCTTCTAGTCTAAATCTGGTGCTTGTAGAGTCGCATGCAGCCTTAGGAATATGTTCTTGCCTGAAAATATCTAAACGTGATATCTTTTGAAGCGTAGCTCATTGGTATAGGCCTATATGACAATCAAAGGTTGATTAGAAGAGTTTTCTGACGCAGTTTAGTAGGCTACGTGTTGCAACTCGCAAGTGATTAGCAACTTAATAATACATTTCATTGTTCGTTCCAAACAGGACAAGTTTTGCGACGAAGTTAGTCGTATAGACATGTAGAGTATCTTTTATGGACCGAGACCCCATGACTTCCTATTGCCCACTAAAGATGACACAAATTTCATCTCAAGGACTGGTTTAAGAGTGTAATGTTGACCCGATGACTGTGTCGCCCATGCTAGAACAGTGATCTAAATCTATTAATTAACTAACTTGTAACTGGCATTACTATTTTTGTAATCGGCTGCGGTGTGTCAACCCAGTAATTTAATAAGAAACGAATATTAATTAATTAAATCTAGAAGAGTCTCATAAATAGATGAAGATTAGATAAATTTCCGGAAGGGAATGTTGATTAGAGCCTCAGCCCTTTTGCCACACACAGACTGACGACTTAGATTTTCTTGGAATCAGAAGAATCACCTGTATTAAACTAGGCGTAGCTAGACATTTCGTCATCACCAACGCAACATCTACAGTATGACGTCCTCAACTAGTTCATCTGAACACAGCTACCACCATCACCAAATAGTTGTCAACATCACCTTCGTTGTCATCGTCTCAAATATACAATGTGTCTCTCGTGGACTTGGATTTAGTTGCAGAAAAAGTTTAAGAACTTGAAACCTTTTTATTATTGTACCCTGCAGTATCCTGCATCGTACCCGGATATCGCCACTGACGTATTTGGGAAACCTTCAGGAAATATTAGCACGTGCCATTACCATGACATTCCTTTGGATAATTTATCCAATAATTATTTAACTAAACTGTTCTTGACTGCCTCTCCAAGTGCATTTCTAATGTTCGTACGTCACCATTTAGAGGCCATCGAGATAACAACGACTGATTATTTATTCGAGGACTGTTAACAACTGTGAGTCTAATAAATTATGGCCTGCCACTAGAATACACTATTTATAATCACCTGTCAATGCTATCTTGAAGGTATCCCAAGTGCTGTCAATATACAATTGAAACCCGGAAGACGTTTCTAAGATAATGTTAAATTACGCGTTCGTTCAGCTGTACACATACATGTGTGATTGCCTCTGCGTTACTCTAATTCTATGCATTAATAATCATCTGTAGTATTCCTAAAGACAGACAGACAGACAGACAGACAGACAGACAGACAGACAGACAGACAGACAGACAGACAGACAGACAGACAGACAGACAGACAGACAGACAGACAGATAGACATAGGAGAAAAGAATAGAAGTGAAGCAGTTTATAATCAGGCAGTCATGTCTATAAATACTTATATCGATTTAATAACATCAATTTCGGTTGATCCTGACAACGCTGTGGAGAGGACGGCTGCACCATTGCCTTCAATCAATCAATCATTTATTTCTGTAACCATCAGAAGAGAAAAAAAACGAACAATGAAACAGTAAGACAATGGTTTGACATGTACTGGCTACAAGGAGGCCCAGAAGGGATCATGGGTCCCGCTAAATAGGGACACCTATAAAAAATACAGATAGGGAAAGAAAGACAGTCAATGATACTTAGAATAGAGTAAGCCTTGGGCTCAAAAAACAAACAACAAATAAAACCAAATAAAATAAGATGGATCCATCAAAAATCACAATAACAAAAGAATATAAAATCTTAACTAAAATATCATTACAGACAAAATCATCTAATTTGCCACAATTTTAGCTAAAATCGCATTACAGACAAAATAATCTAATTTAATTAATCAGTAATTTCAATCAGTCATTTATTTATGTAACCAAAATTAGGAAGAGAACAACAGCAATGAAACAATAAGGCAATGATTATATACATGTAGGCCTACTGGTTACATGGGGTCCATAAGGGATCATGGATCCCGCTAAATTACAGCCAGTCGATACTTAGATTGGAATAAGTCTTAATCAAACAAAAACATAAGAAGAGTCCATTAAACGACATTAACAAAAGAATATACAATCTTAACTAAAATAGCAGTACAGACAAATACAACTAAGTTAAGTCAATTAATTCGTTAACTAAGAGGGAGCGTAGCTTTTTTAATATCAAGAGATTAGGTGAAGAACGAATAGCTAGAGGGATATTATTCCACACCAAGGTACCAGTAAATTTGATAGAGAATAAACGAGTATTAGTGTGAGCATAGATACTAAGATATTGACATTTAGAAGGCAATGGCTGCACCGACTCTTATAGGCTCAGACCACTTGTTTGATTTCCCATCTGTGTCCTTTTGCCAACTGTCGATATGACTAGACGATAATGAACCGTCGACGACCATCTTTGCAGCAGACTCTAGGCAGTTCTCTGGGCACAATTCTATTTTGAAAATACTTTTCTATTTTCAAAATAGAAAATACTATTTTATTTTCTATTTTCAAAATATTTTGAAAAGTATTTTGTAAAAGTAAAAATAGTTTTAAAAAGTATTTTGGGAATTCAAAATGCTTTTCCAAAATACTTTCCAAAATTATTTCTAAAGCTCTTTTCAGAAATAAATCTTATAAAACGTCTGCCGAAATTATTATTTTAATGTAAAATGCTTAATTAATAATATTCTGGCCACATCAACTTCTTGTGAGTTTGTTATATCAGGATATATATGATTGAAGGGTTCTCTGGCCTTTTCTTTGCATTATGCATACCTATATCAAGAACTGTTCTTGGTGAACTAGCTTTTTCCATTGCTAAACCTACATTTTGGAACTCCCTTCCTGTGTATGCAAGTGTCGCTCTGATCAGTGGCTTGATTTATTTCGTCAACTTGAAAATTGTCTCTTTAAACCGCTTATCCACCATCACAGGCTGCCTATCTGTCTTAATGTTAAGGACTGATCTTTTGGATATTTATCTGATTACGGCTTGATTATGGTGTGCCATCGGTCTATTCCCGTGCATTAGACACCGGCACAATAGAAGTTACTAATTGCAATTATTACAGTTATATCAATGCTTCCAAGTCATTAGGCACAACAGATCACTGTCAAGCACACTAATGCGATGTTGCGGTACACACTAGTACTCTAATAGCAATAAAAACAGAAAATTTTGATTTCCCAAAAGTATTTTGAAAAACTATTTTCAAAAGTATTTTCAAAATACTATTTAATTTTGTATTTTCAAAATACTTTTGAAAAGTATTTTGTATGAACAGTCTTTTGAAAAGTATTTTATTTTCGTATTTTCAAAATACTTTTGAAAAGTATTTTGACCATCACTAAGGGCTTTACCCGTGTTGGCCCATCAGCTTGGAACTGTCTTCCCCAGTCTCTTCGCCTTGAGTTACTAGCCCTCTCACCTTCCGAATCGAGAGGCTGGAGCGGGTTCACCGGGCTGCGGCTCGACTCATCGGCGGATTTGGTAAGACCGACCGCATATCTCAGTATATGCGTGAGGTATTGCACTGGCTTCCTTTCCCACAGCTCATCTCATACAGGATCGCGTCCTTGGTGTGGCGGTGCTTATCAGGCTGGGCACCCTCTTACCTGCGTGAGCTCTTCCGCCCTCTTTCCACTTGCACGGACCGCCGAGCACTGCGCTCCTCTGTCCACGGTGACCTGGCGGTCCCATTCGCCCGCTCTGCAACAATGCATGAAATAAAAGGGTTCAATCAGTATCGCCCGCTCTGCAACAATGCAGAGCCGTTCTTCTCTGTGGTTGGTCCAACAACCTGGAACGGGCTAACACTAGATTTACGACACCTTCCAAACTGTTCTCAGTTTCACCAACTGTTGAAGACTGCATTCTTCCGTATGGCCTAGGTCGGGAGCGCCTCTGAGTAGGGATCTTGAAGGGGTGCTATATAAATTTTGATTGATTGATTGATTGATTCCCAGTTTCGGAGACGCCTTAAGACTTTCGTGTTCGCTGACGGCACTGACGCGGGTCGAGAGCACTGTTAATTTCTGAGCGGCTCTATATAGCCTAAATGTTCGATTACAATTAGTCTACAATTACACTCGATGTGAATGATACAGTCTGAAAACACTACCACTGGCCGCTACCAAATCCAAACTACTGAAGTCGCAAACAGTATGTAGGCCTACTATCATAATGCGATCTCACTTCTGCTCCGATGTCTGACTTCAGTGGAGGTCTCGCATATAACATCCATTGTCTAATCCTGAGGCTACTTGAGTGGATGACAGAGTCAGTGTGCGGAGCTATTCTTGGTGCGGGACCGTTCGACAACGGACTAACGGTCCGATTCCAGATACCTGTGGTCTATTGATGACCCAGCAACGATACGGTGGAAAGATAGAATCCGGCCCATCTATAATTATTGACAACGTATGCGCTAAAATTTGAGAGCAGTAAATCTGCTGTGTCAGGTGTGGCGTGCTGCGTCAATTGCAACAATCGCCCAAAGGACCCAATATAGGCCTACTATTATCGACTATGACTAGTCAAGATATCCCTGAGAGCATCTAAAACGGTCGTTGACCAGTCAGAGTTGAGGCAAGGGAACATAGACTGGTTAAATAGATTGCAAGTACAGATACGTTATGAAAGATCGAAAAATTCGTGAAGTTGTATGCATACGCTTGATAATTATTGCTTGTCAGGACATGGAACGGACTAAAAGTACGAGAACTATAGAGACATCTGGGTAATGAAATGGAATTATTACACCATACTATAATTGAAACAGTTGCAACTCACGTGCTTTTCCCACGGCCATGTTAGCCGTCGATATATTTATCGGTTTCACTTTCGAAAACAGTTGATCTTACGTGGAATTTGATGGATAATTCTTATATGTTTACATCAAGTTTTTTCAGAGAAAGTTGCGGCTGTCAGATCGGACACGATTGGCTTTCCTGCACCAGTGATTAGCTATTGTGTTGGATGATTATGAACCCTCCGACCAAGTAATCTTCACTTAATCCGATTCCATTTCTACTAAATGTTTTGATGATGTTTTTGATGTTCTGATACCACTTCTGACGGTTATTTGCAACGCGTCATTAGGTGACGGAATTCATCCGGTCACGCAGCACTATGCAGTTGTTACACCAGTGTTGAAGACCTGCTTGAAGACACCTTGTCTCAGCATCCAGGCGAACAGAAAATTTACAGACCGATTGTCATTTATATCAAAGGTAGACGGTAGTGGAGCGACTCATATCCGAGCAGTTGACTGGGTACTTGAATGATAACAATTTGATGTTGCGTCAGCATACCGTTACCACTATTCGAATTGAAACAGCTCTGCACGGTATGACTTCAGCTTTTCTGGGTGCAGCGGATGGTCGACGTGTCAGTCTCCTGGGTCTACTGTGTCTAAGTGCTGCCTTCGACACTGTGGACCATGACATTTTTCTGTGTGGACTTCAGAGTCAATACGATTTTTATGGGATAACATTGCAGTGCGTGAGATCATTCCTTAGGGACCGCACGCAGCAGATTTATTCCGAAGGGCGGCTATCTTCGCTCCTCCGCCTGGACTGCAGTGTGCCGCAGGTTTCCGTCTTAGGCCCACTGCTTTTCCTGCTGTACACGACTGAACTGCTCATCATCATTGAAAGCCGAGAACTAACCGCACATTCGTGTGCTGATGATACTCAGTTGTATCCCAGTGTCCCGACTGTGGATGCCTCATCTGCGGTTGGAAGATAGCGAATTGTGTTGTTATATTTAGAGCTGGATGGGCAGCAATCGTCTGAAACTGAATAATATATTATAGAAAAGACTCAGCTCATCTGGATCGGCATTAAGTATAATCGGGCCAGGATCACTGTCGATGAGCTCTATGCAGCTTCGGTCAGCGTCTGTTCCATTCTGCACCGCAGTTGCTGACCTGGTATGTATTGCCGTTAATGTTAGCGTATGCGCTGAAAGACCACGTGATCAATCAATGCCAATCAGCTGCTCCAACTACGATGAATCCTATCGCCTCTGACACTTGAGGCCAAGAAAGTTTGGCCTCAAGTGCCTAATTTGCCTGCTTTCTACCAACTGCTAAAGTCCTTTCTGTTTGGCCGTGGCTGGGCTGGGAGCGCCTCTGACTCTGAGTAGGCTTCTGGAAGAGGCGCTATATAAATCGCCGGAATGAAAGAAAGAGCTGGCACACGCCTTCACAAGCAGGCGTCTTGACTACTGCAACAACTGGCTGTTTGATGTGCTGGAGGGGCTCTTGAAGAAACTTCAAGTGTGCAGAATGCAGCGTATAATGGCGCACGGCAATTCGATCACACTATAATTCCTTTGCTCAAAGTCTTCAATGCGCAAAAGGATCATTTTTAAGTTGGCCACACTAGTTTACAAAATATGTCTGCACGGACTTACAAGTTACACCTTCATACCTTGCGGATGATTGTGTGCAGGCCAGGCGTCATCGGCTCCGGGACGGTCTCATCTAACTAGTATCGACGGGGAAAGCCAGAGGGTCTAGAGCAGGGACATTCGCCGTATATATATCTGGCCCAGCTGAATACTGTGTGGAATCCTGATGCGCTTCGGAAGCCTGAAATATCGCTTCAGGACTTTCGAAGGATGTTGAAAACTCGTTTTATTTGTGTCATATTATTACATGTAGCAACTGCCTCAGCGCAGGCCTATATCTGCTGTGCATTTAGTTGTATTATCTTACGCTTAAAAATCGACCTGTAAATATAATATAGACCTAAAAATATTTTTATAAAAGTAATTTGGGACTTCTATTGCAACCGAGTCTTTGTTCCAACATATTTTCGGTTATTTGGGTGGAGGGGAATGATTGCTTTTAATGCAATTAACTACTTAATTGAAATTTAATTTAGGTTATCGGCATGGCCTTGTTCATCTGAACTCGACGACGTTGTTGAGTCTCTAACGCCGTAAGATACCTCTGCTTTCTACCAGGTATATATTGCGGTGCAGAATGGAAAAGGCAATTCAACCAGGTATCCTCTAACGCCAACGAGAGGATACCTGGTTGAATTGTCTGCACGACGGCCTTATGAATGAGTGGCTGGTCCTGTGATGTGTGGCTTGCCTATTTGGCAGGCGCGTCTGCTGCGGTGCGTTATATGACGGGATGGGGCCTATGTGAGCCCTGAACTGCGGCGTTGCGGGAGCGGGTAGGGCAATAACGTTATAGTTTGCTGTGTGATAACGTTTCTGATGACTCGTTACTCCCAAGTCCCCTTATGGCATAGCCTACTACTAAAGTTTAATATAAAAATTAATAGTTTTTAACTGGCCACGCGTTTAAAGCCAACTTAGGTAAAACTCTTTAAAAACTACAAAATTTTAGCTAGAGAAAGCCTGTAGTTTCATATTTCTTTGCAATAATAAGGCTAATGTAAATTATTGATTTAATTTAATAATTATTATTACTGTCAATTGTGGCCTTAAACTTAATTTAATTTATTAATATTGATTAATATTAAATAATTATTTATTTAATGTAGGCCTACTATTACTTTAATAATAATAAGGCCTTTTAAATGGTGTAATATTAAGTTCAATTGATATTAGGCTAATATTAATTTTAAGAAGTGGGCATTTTATTAATATAAAATTAATGACAAAATGAACGCCAATAAAAATATTTAATAATATTTATTAACATTGGTGATCATATTTAATTAGTACTTAATATTCATGATAACTACTATTTAAAAAAAACATAGTAGGTCCACTGTGTATATATATATATATATATATATATTCAATTTATAATTAATTAATTTTTGATATTGATATTATTAATAGATTCTGTCGTTAATAATGACACAGGGCCTATAGTTATTTATGTTAACCTAATATTAATATTAACATTGATAACCTGAGTGAGGTTATTCATAATAAATGTGTAGGTGAAACAGTAAGGCAACTGACAACCTGCTTAAAATACACGATCTTTATAATACAACCCGCGTAATTATTTAGTAGCAGTTATTGTATGTCAAACATAAGCTCATTATAATCGTAGGCTAAGATCCAAATTTCTAAAGCGCTATTCTAGAGCTAAGCGCAGGGCACCAGCTTATTCACGAGCGCTGCGTCATTTCAGAGGGGTTGTCCAGAGATAGATGTCCAGGGTAGGGGCAATATTCCGGTTGCAAAAGACCAGAGATAGGAGGCCTATAGACGATCGTAATTACGTATCGCGTCTCGTACGCTCGTGGTTCCGCGACAACTCGTCGAACGACATTTCGTATAACGACATTTCGTCTACTAGTGTATCTGTATCCATTACGGCTAATCAACAGAGGCCGCTTTCTTATAGTTTCGCTAAAACGTGCTATATATTCTCAGGAATCCAGCTTCTAATTACTGACAAGATTATTTTGATCAATCCAGCTTCTGTTGAATGGAAACCTATTTTCATCCATGCATCCAGGTTGATTTCCAGCTTATTTTTACGTGAAAAATTATTTTGATCAATTCAGCTTCTATTTCAACACAGGAATGTTTTCATCAATCCCACTTCCATTTCGGGAAACAGTTTTTTTCATCAATCCAGCTTCCATTTTAAAGTGACAATATCAAATAACTTAGTAGACGAAATGTCGTTCGACGAATTGTCGCTCGACGAAGTGTCGTAGACGAAATGTCGCTCGACGAGTTGTCGTGACACCTACGCTCGTCCATAAGGACGCCTATTGATACTATTCAATATTCATGTTGCCCTGAGAAACCCTGCCACATGTAATTTGTTTCAGTTGCGTCTGTGTCAGCTGTTTGAGGAGGTTTAATAAACGAGTATTGAATTGAATTGCTACGGCAGGTTTCGTTGAGGATGTGAAAGCTTTGAAGGAGAATGATCGAATGGATTAGCGTAGGAATTCTGGAGGGGTGAAACTTCAATTTGGATTGGAAAGCCATGTGCGGTGATAAGTAGAGGAGCCTGAGGCAGGTGACGTTGGGTGAGTGTCGGACGGTATTGGAGAAGGACCTGAGAATAGGCTACGCGGAATTCACAGGAAAGTTGGTTCTAGAGTCGAGGTGCATTGTGGGTATGGATCGGTTGGAGAACGTAAGGCGAGTAGTGACTGGGGGACAGAAGAGAGAGAGAGCGCGAGATAGGAAGAAGATCGGGTAGAGCGGGGCGGTTCGACTCCTGATGCAGTGAAAATAGCTCATCGCGGTTAACGTGTTTATTTATTTACCACTTTAGCCAACAATCAGCAATTTTCATTGAATGGTTAACGTTGGCTTTCGTAAGTTAGTCAATTTGTTTTCATCTGTGTATTTATTGTAGGGTTTTCCATAATGGTTCTGTAAACTGTATTCTGTTATGATGTGCGTAAGCCGCATACATTTATTTCTTAGTAATTTTAGATGGAGAACGACATTCATCTATATGGATTCTGCATGCACCTAAAGGTTCAAACTACTTAACCCTACTAGGTCAGCTGCATTGGCTTCCTGTACGATTAGCTTACGTTTAGATTTAAACTAGTCTGTCTGACCTTATAAATTCTTTAACATGATGAGACCTATCTATATCCTACTATAGCTTATAGCCTTTCCCTTCACACAGCCAGTAATGTTAGGCTACTCTCCAAAGTTTTCATCGCCACACATAAGCCACATCGCTTTCCAAAGAACCAAGACTGATTACCAATATTTCTCTTCAGCTTTAACTCTTTTGTCCCTTTAAGAAACGCCTGAACACTCATTATGATATTTCGCAGGCTTTCAAACATCTGAATAGGCGTAGGCTATGTAGGCCCTATCTGCATAGCCACCCAGCTTGTGACTGATTAACCGCGCTAGTTTTAGCCTGACATTTGCAATTCTTTACGTTGCGCGTGTACACATTTTCATAATAATAGTAATACTAGTAATAACAATAAGAATAAGAATAGGCCTAATCGACTTAAACAGTGTACTTACTTACTTGATAGGAAGGCTCACAGAAGGAGAAAATAAACGCGTAAGCGCCAAGGCAATATACGTCGATGGTCAAGGCGCATGACTACTGCTGAATATTCATGAGGCTAATTTTGTTCGACCCAAACGAAACACTGTAAACAGCATTTTATATCTATGGTAAACAGCAAATTTAACGACTTTAAATGACATGTTTCGAAATAAGGAAATACCAGTTGATGTTGCGTTAAACTGTGCCAATAGTTGTCGTGTATCTCAAATTCAGGGCATATAATATTATAAATAATTATTTATGGCAATGTTTCGTGTTCCATAGCTCGCGCATGTATACAGCGAACGTTGGTCGCAAATCGCAATGGCAGGCGATAATTTTTTGGGTCGACTTTTCGATCGCCATTCTGACTATAATGCAGATTTAGCGAAATTTATTAATTATGATGGAACCATGGACATTTCAGTGTGCAGTTTTAACGACTAACTTAATAGCTGCTTATATGATTACATCGTTCGAAACGATTATGTCTCGAGTGGGTCCAAATCATTTAGCGCCAGGGTTGAAGATGTAAACACGAATGAGATATTTGTATACATAGCCTAAACCTGCTTAACCGTTCAGGCAGAATGTTGCCAAATTAGTTGTGGTGGAAATTGAGCTAGGCCTTGGTTATGTTAGCCACACGACTTTATTATGTTGAAATGTGTTGTAATGTAACAACATTTGAAAGGTCATTTCAAGTCACTTTGAAGATCGCTGTTTACACGTCTATCTAACTGATAAACTATAAACTAAGATAGATTAACAGAAGTTTATGTTGAAGTGAGTCCTTTGAAATGGTATAGGCCTATTGGCTACAGTGGCAGCTATTCATAGAGCAAGGTCCGATGTAAGCCTACTGTTAGGCCTAGGCCCTATGTTATTTATGCTATGTTATGTTCTATTGTATCATATTATATTATTAAATAAATTGGAATGGTTGGTTTAAGTGCATCTGTTAAAACAATTTGAGTTCATACTTCATCTACGTTTCTGGAGTTTTATGCTTACATAAAGTCGGTCCTATGTCTGTGAAAATGACCTACGTTGGATCCTTCCCTTCCTTTGTACACATGTCTGTTATGTGGCATGACCCCTTCCTTTTTGCGAACGTCCGCGCTGTACTAAGGCTACCCTGCAGATTTGCATATTATACTGCCTGAGCAGAGTTTGATCTATTCAGGCCTGAATGTGGGAAGGTCGAGAAGGTCCACAGGGCATTTGCGGCTGTTGCCTCAGTGGGAAGAAGTGATCTGCAGAGTAGATTATATCTACTCTGCAGTGATCAGTGTTAAGAATTAGAGTGTAGGACATTATCCCACCTGGACATAATCCCCCTGACATCCCCCGGACAAAATCCCCCCCCGATTTTGCGTAGGACATAATCCCCCCGGACAAAATCCCCCCTCTGCAATTAGCCTATTTCTACATTTCATTGATAAATCATAAACCTTAACTGCCCTGTTTTTGTTCGTTATGTCTTTCAGGTGTAGGCCTAAATTTAAGACTTGTTAGTGTCATTCAGTTCGAAGCAGTTTGAAAATTAAGACTTGTTAGTGTCAGTCGGTTATGCAGTTATAAAGTGAAGAATAGTTAGTGTCATTTAGGTTTAAAGTTAAGACGTTTTAATGCCGTTCAGTTCTTAACTGAAAGACTTGTTAATGTCGTTCACTTCTAAAATTATATTTACAAATATAAACCTTACAATATTCTTATAGATGTTATTGAATATAATGGTTTATTTTGTGGTGATTAAATCCTAGCATCCTATTTTGGAATAAAAAATATTATACGATTTTATCGTAGCCTGGGGGGATTATGTCCTATCTTGGGGGGATTTTGTCCGAGGGGCTTTTGTCCGGGGATTATGTCCAGCCGTTCCCCTGACTGTCTGCTGGAAATACGGTTTCGTAGTTCTATTTTTCCATACTTCAAGTAAAGCTATGAGGTATCATGCAGGGGCGTAGCCAGGAAAAAATTTCGGAGGGGGTGTTAAGTTTTCGGGGTTTCCATTGGAAATTGTTGTATTTTCTACATTTTAGTTTTTAATAACAGTAATGCATTTATTTGGACAGAGGTTGAACCCATAAAACCACCCCTAAATACGCCCATGGTATTCATGGTTCCACGAGGCTCCTCTATTCAACACCCCTCGGGCTTTTGACATAAACATGGGCGTCCGCAGGAATTTTGTTAAGGGGCAAAAAATTTTTTAGGGGGGGGCAAAGTTTTGAAATGTTGGCACGAGGGACTAATGAGAGTGCCGAAAGCAAACTATCACGTCACCCTCAGGGCTCGCTCCCGCCATTAGGAGTCTGGCGCGGATCCCAAAAGCTGTCAACGCTTTTGGAAACATTTTACATGATAATGAGCCTGTGTTAGCGTTCTGGAATCCGTTTTCAGCTATATCTGAACATTTATTTCAAACACAAAACTGTTAAAAGTTTCAATGTTTTTATATATTTGAAATTTCTCAGGTTATCTAAGATACTTATCTTGACTAGTTTGGATAAAAATTAAAAATAAATCACGCTCATTCATTGTTAAAATCCAACATGATAAGTACATTTTTTTACTATTTGCAAAAATCCAGGCACGTAGCAACTTAGCAAGACTTAACAAGAGGAGGCAACGTCACAGACCATTGGCAAAATCCTGGTCATTGGGGTCATTAGTCAGTCGAAGTTCCAGTATATAAGAAAAGCAAGAGAGGCAACTGCCTCCTCGTGCCTCAATGTAGCTACGCCTGGATCGGCCCATGTACATAAAACTGAAGTCTCGTGTCTTCAAGAATTCATACCCCGACTCATCTGATCCTCCACCTTCCAATTCTCGACCTAAACGACATGTGCACCCACCTTAACAGCTACTCTGCCTTCTCTGTTCCTCTAGCAACCAGACTCGACCTTCCTTCTGACTACCCTTTGGACAACCCCTTCTGACTCGATGCAGCGCTTGTGAATAAGCTGGTACCCTGCGATTGGCTGTCGAGTGGCTCTTTAGAAGTTTGGAGTTTACAATTACAATTAGTTATTAGTGGCCGCCTGCGACGCGAGAAGCTTCCAAGATTGCGCCATTGATAAGTGACAACTTCGAATTCTCCGGCATCAAAAAGTCTGACGAAGAAACGCGTTGTCTGTGGTAATGATTGTCCATCGGACAGAAAAAACTTTTAATATAGGCCTACGTGTCCATTTGCTTATACTATGTATGTATGTATGTATGTATGTAGGTATGTATGTATGTATGTATGCATGTATGTATGTATGTATGTATGAATGTATGTATGTATGTATGTATGACATTGTATGTATATGTGCATGACTGCATGTATGTAACGGAACACGTCATATAGCGCATTTCTAGAACCTCACAAAAGCGCAGTGATAAATCCAAACACCACCTCGTGCCTTTTGTTTGACTTCTTATAAAATCATTACCAACTTTCTCATACTTTAGTACTCGACTGCTAATGTCTGCATGTGGTGCACCTTTCTTCGACAGTGGTCGTTTACTAGGACGATATATTATAATGTAACTGGTCCTTTCTCTTTTAGCTTATAACTGCATTGTTTTTGCTAACTGATGTAAGATTTCGTTCGTAATGACCATTATCATCGCAATAGGCTATAGCGCAGAGAGCGCCTCTTAGTAGATATCTTGAAGGGGTGCTATATAAATTCTCAGAATGAATGAATGAACCATTATAGGCCTATGCATCAAACACGTCTAGAGCGTCACTTAGCTCTCAAAATCGTCATGTAGCGTCATACAGACTAGTTTAAACATGATATCTGAACATTGGCCTAGTAGTAATTATAGTCTAACCATACAAGAAAGGACCATTTATATAGCGTCGTACGAGTCTAGGTGCACCACATGCAGTTTCATAATACGAGTTAATTAGCAGCAGGCGATAACTAATAAGAATTGAATTTCATAACTCATACGTATATATAAATATATATAGCCTACGTGTGTGTATATAATATATATATTGCTATATATATGTATAATATATAGGCCTATTTACGTTGTAAATAATACACGAATCTTATTTGAGCGTGAAGACTGCTCATTCTCATCCATCGTCCTTGTGGGTTTTCCCTGGGAATGACGATTTGCGATAGATTTATTTACCGCTATTTTTGTGGACCTATCAATGTTGGCCCTTCTTCAATATTAAGGAAAGTGACCCAACACTGTTGTAGCAAAAGTAAAATTGCAGCATCATTCACTAAACCACGCCAAAGTTGGTAAAGAACCAAGAATAGTCAATAAAGAGCACGATATGTTTGGAATTATCATGAGTTCAATGCTTTTTAAGTCGACGGAGAGTTATTATTTGGTGTGCTTATATTTTACTTACTAACTTAGATTACACAACCAATAATTTAGCTAGGATTTGTGACTTCTTTAAATTTTAGGTTTTAGACTTTATTATCAAAGAAACACGGCGTTCATGTACAAACGCTATATAAATTCCGCACAACAGAGAAACATAATTATGGACCAACAAGCTGTGCGCTGTGGTGAGGGCAAGTGGGCGCGTCTTTGTTAACGGTTCTGTGCAATGGTCTGTTTACGTCCTTTGACTCCGCCCACTTAATGACTCGATTGCTGCTTGGATTATAAAATAAACACCAGTTTCTTACTCACCTAATGCCTCTAAAGTGCGTGTTTTCTCTGCTCTGTCATTTACTTGAAGGTTTTTGGTTCTTATTTTGCTATCGATGATATTTAAAAAGTCCAGTGAATGATAATTTGAAACCGTTGTGCATAGCCTATGAACTATCGCATAGCGGTTATTGTACGTAACAGGCGCTCCATACACTGATATCAGAGTTTGATATTGACTCAGGAAGCTTAACGTTAGCGAGAATGAGCGCTCTTCTATCTTCTCTCATTATCGTTCCTTTATTTTATTTAATCTTATTTATACGGATTAATTTTTAAAAACCTGACAGAATCAGTGAGCATCTGTTTACGACTTCACGTTGGTCGTTGTAATCGACCAACGGATGCGACGCTACGCGGAAGTACAACGCAGAAGTATTATTATTGAAGAGGTGGCTTTCCATAGTTTCGTACGTTGCTCCGCGATTACTTTTAGAAGCGCTCCGATTGGTCGAAATTCGTGATGACACTAAACAGGAAATTGCGGCCATCTTGTAACTTGCATTGTGTTAAGATTGGTGTAGTTCTTCCGGACACATCCTCCATATTTATATTTAATATACGTTGGTGATATTGCAAGCTGTTTATAATCAACCGAAGAGCAGTACAGCCACATTCAAGTTGATCAATTGTCTGTTTGCATCTACGTCTGGAAATAAGGTAACAACGCTCGCGCCACCTGATAACTAGCCTAAATGTCTAGTGGCCTTTCCCCTATGTTTCAATTATCGTCGTATCTATAATTTGTTTTCGTTAAATATCGCATACTGACTAGAGGACATGTTAGCGCAAGTAATCTTACAACACATTGTATATAAAAAGCTTAATTGTAACTGCTGAATATGATTGGACTGAGCAGCCGTGGTGCACACCACCTGACTAACTGGGAGAATTATTTTTGTTTTACGATTAAAGTTTGCAGCCGTTTATGTTTTAACAGTAATAACAATCGTTGGCTTGGACTAAATTGGTTTATATTATTGTCGTCTCATTATATATTTGTTAATTCAGACTTTGCTTCATGCGTAGAAATTGATTCCTACCTTTCCTTTATGTGCCGATAATGATGTAGCCTATGTTGCCCGCGTGTAAATGGGGCAACACCAGTTACTTAAGCCAACCCTCAGCGCAACCAGCCACGCCTAGTAATGTCCGTATCATATGTATGTACCAAGACACCTGCAATAGCGCCTTTTCAGCGATTTACGTTATTGATAAAAAACGCAAAAATATTATATAGGCCTACATGAATTTTGCATTGCGTGGCGATCAATAACGTCAAACAGGCATTTATAACAGCGACACGTGACATGGGAGCTCTTAGGAAAACGGATTTGCGGCGATTTATATTAGGCTATAAACCTAAACGTCGTTCTGTAGAACAATGAAGCAACAGCGCGCAAACGCCTGACTGATTTCGCAAAGGGATTAAAGGTGCATGTAAACGCTGTTACGATAATGCGTCTATCGTACGATATGCATTAGGCCTATCGCACTCGACGAAATGCTTTAGTTATTAATTAGGATTAATGCCATTAACTGTTCATTATTTTACTTTAATGCGAAAATAAGTTATGTTCGTTACATAATTAGACACCTGCCCGTTTGAATGGGTATTGTATTGTATTGTATTGTATTTGAACACTTGTTATAGCGCCCCAACCAGATTTCCCATTCAGAGGCGCTCCCGACTACTGCGCGAACGCTGAATCGGAGTTTCACGCCGAAGCGCATGAGCAATTGCGAGTGAAGGACTTGCCCAGGGTCCCTACGCGGCGACTTTGAGGTGGATCCGAACCCGCAACCCTCCAGCTGCAAGGCACCGAACATACCCCTACAACACCGCGCCCCAGTTGTATTGTGATGTGTTGTATTGTGTGTTGTATTGTACTCCACGTTTATAATGCGACCGAGCCACCCGCAGTAAAGATCCGAGAAATTAATCTCTGATAATCCGACCCGACCGGGAAGCGAACCCGGGGCGCCGGCGTGACGAGCAGGCACCAACCCACTCGGCCACTCAGGATCGTATATATATATATGCTGTATATATACTGTATATATATATACACACAGGGAATGTGTATAATCAGGGAATATGTATATACCCCCTGAAATTTCAGGGTATGTGTATAAACAGGGTATGTGTATTGTATATGCCCTGAAAGTTTAGGGTCAGGTTAGGTTAGGGGGTTATGGGTTAGTGTTAGGGTTAGATATACATGAAATATACACATTCCCTGATTATACACATTCCCTAGGGTATAATTATGTATATTCCCAGGGTATATACATATTCCCTGATTATACACATTCCTGCAATATATATATATATATATATGTATATTATATATATATATATTATATATATATATTATATATGTATATATATATATGTATATTATATATATATATATTATATATATATATATATATATATATATATATAGACATTCGTTAGGGCGTTAGTCCTCTGCACTTCCGTGCGTGAAGATGCCCGTTTGCTTACCGATGGTGTCTTATTTCAGAGATTTAAATCTCGGCTTAGTACGGTCCGTACACTGGGACCTTATAGCTTGGTTGGCCTACCCATTCAAACGAGCAGCGGTGGTGAAGGATCTCGCCGGATCAATTTATTGAAAAGTTAGCAGGGTTGAAGCCATGAGTTCGCTGCAGAAAACGCGTAGGCCTATAGTTACCCTTACAGAATTTGTTCGAGCTATGTGCGGCAGGTATAATTATATGCATTTGTTATGTTCGTCATTCATGGGCGTCCGGAGGCGGGCAAGGGGGCATTTGCCCCCTATGGATTTTGAACATATCTAAAAAAAATGTACTTATCATCTTAGTTTTTAACAATGATTGGCTATGATTTTTTCGACAGTTTTATTTTTTTATCCAAGCTAGTCGAGATAACCTGAAAAATAAAAAATATATAAAATCATTGAAACTTTTAACAGTTTTGTGTTTGAAATAAATGCTCAGATATAGCTGAAAACGGATCCCAGAACCCTAAAACAGGCTCCATATCAAGTCAAATGCTTCCAAAAGCGCTGGCGGCTAATGGGATCCGCGCCAGACCCCCTCCCAAATCGCGGGAGCGAGCGCTGAGGTGACGTGATTGGTTGCTTTCGCACCCTTGTTAGTCCCCCGTGCCAACAATTCAAAACTCTGCCCCCATAAAAAATTTTTTTGCCCCCTAACAAATTTTTGCGGATGCCCATTTCGTCATTTATAATTAACGAGGTCGGAGGATCGAACGTCGTTCTAACCCAAAAATTGAAGGTTAGTTATTATAATCCACTCCCTCGGAAAGCGCAGAAAGAAATTTGCTGTGTATGAAATCACCATATTTGCGCCCTTATATCATTTTATATTCATTCCATGTTGTCTAAATTTTACGTATTACTAAAGTTTAAATAGTGGAGTTGAGCAACCGCTACGATTTAACAGGTCAGACAAAACTGACTTTTGACGATGAGGCTTACGTCCTTACTCGTAAGGCCTACGTCCTTACAAGTATTTATTTATTAGGGTATAGGTTTTATAGCGCGCTACGCCAGCAAATCCGCCATCCTAATCGTTGTTAGATGTCATCAAGACCAGATAAATATCATCAGTAGGCAAAACAGTGAACAGACAACTAGAACATTCATCAATAGAGGACCGACGCACACACGTGAAGCCTAACCAACGGATTTCCATCCCAAGTTGACAGCATGATGTTCAGGGTCTCTGGACCAAGTTGTGGTGCAATGACAGCGTCCACGACCCACGATAAAACAACCGCCTTCACTTGTTGAAGATTACGCTTGTTCGGCTATCTATCGAGTCGCCGGGTGTACGATGAGCGGGAATTCGGCGTATACCGGTCGATCGATTGAATAGCCCTCTGCAACTGAAGGTCGAGGTCACTCCAAAGACCAGCGTCACCCCTCTCCGTCCGAAATGTACGCCCGAATCCAGACGGCGTACACAATACGTCGTCTCAAACCTATCGGGGGTCCATAGTGTGGTAACATCAGTGGCGTGAAGAGCAGTAGGTAGCGGGATCGCTTCCCGAACCCTCCCAAAGGTCCACTCAGCCTATCATTTGCGAGATGGCGCATTTGTCAAATGAGATGTAGGACGTGATGGGCGCCTTGCATGGCTGCCGTATACAGTTAAATTCGACTTATGTAATAACTTATGATCATCCGTTCATACTGATTTGTAATCATACTGCGTACGTTAAACGAAGATTATTATTATTATTATTATTATTATTATTATTATTATTATTATTATTATTATTATTATTATCGGTATCGACACCAGAATACACGAGAGCTCTGTTTTCTCTGACTGAAACCAGTCGGGTCGACCATCGATCATTGTGTTCAGCAGCTCGTGAAGACTCCATGGTTGTTTTACGCTCTCGTATAATCGTATACGACGATGCGCACGCACCACCACGCTGTCTCTGGGATTGAATCGTCTTGCGTATACTGTTCTGCACAAGCAGTTCAAGAAACATTTTCAAGATATATTCTAAGCCACATCTAATTAGATCTGTTAAATATCCATATTCAATGCTAGATGGCCTCGTAAGAGTATTTTACTCCGTTTTGTGTGCCGAATCCACGTAACTGAAGCTATAAATAATAATAATAATATCTTTTCTTTAATTTAGCGCCTGACAAACGCACTGCGCTGTACATTTACATGTTATGCAATTGAAGCAATCTTAACTAGTTAACTACTAACAGAACAGACAGCTTGTAATACACGGCGCTAATAGCAGCCTACAAAGCAAATCCGCCCTAACGGGGCTCGAACTCGGTACCTCTCGCACTCTTCGCCAGATGTTATCCAACGCGCCACCAGATGTTATCCACGCGCCGCACGTTATCATTTTATAATCTTATGGGTAGCGGAAGTTTTCTTGAATTTAGATTGACGTAACTTTTGAACTTGTGTGCAAGCATTATTAAACTTGTATTTGGTCGATGATTTTCAGCTTCTGCTGTGGAGATCTTGAAACGTCGAAAAGAAACTGCAGGTCCGAAGTCATCGTCTTCAATAACGACCGCGAAAGCTGCGTATACAGTAAGGTGTTGATTTCATCCCGCGTTTGTCGGGCACGAGTAGGTCAATTGCCCATCATAAGTGGGGTTGCGGTATTATAGAAATTAGGCACGTCTACATATATGAGTGCACGTATATAGTAGGATTGTAGGATGCATGCTTTAGTATTAGGCCTATAAGACGCATTATCTTGAATGCCTTATTTATATTCTTGAAGAAATTTTGCAATATTTATATGAAAAGCTGAGGTGTAAATAATTATGTTAAAGTAACAAGATTGTCTAGTCCAACTTCCGGAGAGCGGCATCGAGGTTTAGCTGTGGATGGTCCATCTCTGTGGAATATTATGTTGCCTAATAACCTGCTGCATGATCCGTGAACGTGCGTAACCTCTACCGTAAACGCGTGAAACTATTCGGGTTTTGAGAGCGCCATGACGTCTCTTGGAAAACATTTATGCATGTATATATATATATATATATATTAATGGAAATTAGTGTAAATGGTAGATTATATATATATATATATATATATATATATATATATATTGCATATATATAGTCACTATAACGCCTTTTAGGGTCCTCTCAAAAGCGCTTCCTGTACCAACCCAAATGACAAAGTAATTAAGAACACAGAGTTAATTAATATGCGAGCAGTGACGAGATTATTATAGGAGTCAACACTGGCGACCATTTTCGCTTCCCTCGGGGGATGGTAGAAAACGTTGCATCTGGGTATCCCTGAACCAACGGGTGGGTGGAGAACGACATTCTTCGATTGTTAGTTGAGGGTCACCGCAGTAGAACGGTCAGCACTAACCTAATCCAAGGACTCTTTCCAACTGGAGTTTGACACTGTCGATAAACAGAAACTCTTTAGATGGACGAGTCCATGTTGGGGCGCGGAACTCCATAACAGTTCGTCCTAAAACGTCCAAAACACTCAGCAAGAACGGCGAACGACTCCAAAAAGTAAATAAGAACAAAGAGTTAATTTATTGAAAAGATTCATTATTTTTGCAGGTACCAACGTATACGTTGGTATCTGCGACGCTGATAGTATTCATGTAGGTTTATGAAACTACGTATACGTATTATAGGCTTATGAAACACCTATTGTGTCCATTAATATGAGGCTACGTATAAAAGGCTAAATATGTAGCCTTATAAACCTACATATGTGTGTACAGAATTAGGATTCTACGTAGACTTAGGATTCTACGTAAAATTAGGATTCTGCGTAAAATTAGGATTCTGCGTAAAATTAGGATTCTACATAGAATTAGGATTCTACGTGCACGCATGCACAGATTGTTTCGGAATTTTTACAAAACATTGTTTTTCAAAACTTTTGTGTTTATATAGTTCCAAAAATAATGAATCTCGTAAGTGAAATCGAGTTTCGTATATTCTTTGACTATAACGTGCGGCGTAACGTACCCACAGTAGAACCATTAATATTAATAATTTCTTTTAGTAATCTAACGTTGCTTTAATATTCCACCATTCTGAAGATACTGGTTACCATTGTAACCGTTGATTTTCAGTATTCACTTTATGGCTAATGATCCTATGGCTATTGTAGTATACATCAATCGAATACTAATAATATTATATTGGCGTATTAGAGCAAAATTTCTGTTTTCTTTCGAATTTCTTCTGTTATGCAAAACTGCGTTCAAATTAGCTAAGCCAAACGACGAAGAATTGATCAGCGTAATATACCTTCGCGAGTGGTTTATAAAAGATAGATGTTATTCCATTTAGTATCAATACTGTCCAAAGACTTTAGTCTTTGAAAATTAGTTTCTGTAGAAGATCAAGTAACGGCCATACATTTATTTCCTCGTTTCGCTACCGCTTTGAAAACTCGAAGATAGACTTAAAACTGAGTTCGTCAAAGGCAGTTGACACTATATTGGACGTTAAAGTACGCTCAACGGAGCACTGAGAGGGCAGTAGGTTTAACAAAGCTAAATTTTATCAACTAACAATATAACGACTAGATTGTACTAAAAGCGAATGGGAAACCAATGCAGCTCGTCGTTAAAGTGTTAAATGGCTATAAAAGCGCCTCTTAGTAGTTTTCTTGAAGGGGCGCTATATAAATTCGATCGATAGATAGATAGATGGATAGATGGATAGATGGATAGATGGATAGATGGATGGATGGATAGATAGATGGATGGATGGATGGATGGATGGATGGATGGATGGATGATGGATGGATGGATGGATGGATGGATGGATGGATGGATGGATGGATGGATGGATGGATGGATGGATGGATAGATAGATAGATAGATAGAAAAGCGCAGGGTCCAACCTAAAAAGCCATCACAAAATAATGTAGTTATGTCACGTTGCGTCATATAAGACCTACACTTGAAACTTAACTTTTTGATAAAATATTTTCATTCCCTAATTCAATGTGACACAGCAGCGTAACGCGTCGGCTTTCACCTCAAATCCATCGCCCTTCGTGTAATTGCAATATAAAAACAATTTTATTCGTTTAGTACTTCAAACTGACATGTGCCCAATAAGATTACATGATATAGTAGTAACACATTATATAGATCGAACTTCGAGAAGACGTATACTTTCTGTGGGCTGCAACCAGCAGACGGTGCCTCCACCTCGACACTGGTGCGCTGAGTATCTGCGGGGCTTCGACCGCGCCTTCTACCTCGGTGCGCGATCTCGGCGTCGTGCTGGAGTCCGATTTGTCCATGAGGCGCCATGTTGCGTGGATGGTCGGATGTTGCTTTCGTCAGCTCAACCTCATCAGGAGCTGTATCAAGTCCTTGTCTTTCGAGGCCGCTAGATCAGCCGTTGCTGCTTTCGTCATCTGTCAAGTGGACCGCTGTAATAGCTTGCATGCTGGTGCGCCTGGGCCAGTCGGTGCTTAACGCCGCTGCGAGGCTCATTTGTAATAGGAGGAAATATGATCACGTCAGGCCACTCCTTCGCGATGCCTGTGCCGTTCTAGCATCGAGTTCAAGCTTTGTTTACTTGCATTCAAAGCACTTAATACGGGGCAGCGCCTGAGTATTTGCGTGATTATTGCGCCCAGACTTATTCCTCTGCGTCTGGGCTTAGATCGCTTAAGAAGACCGCGTACGGAGGATAAGGACGCGCTTCGGCGATCGCCCTTTCTCGGCCGCTGGTCCTAGATGCTGGTCTTCCACCCACCATCAGATTGGCAGACTCAGTAGACTCCTTCAAATATAAGCTCAAATTTTCAAAACCTATTTGTTTGCTAAGGCTGATCCCACTGATTAGTTGTTTGTGAGGCGCCCTTGTAGCGGTGTGGCCGCGATACGGCGCCTTATAAATTATTGTCATTATTATTATTATTCGTGCTTAACGTTACTCACAGTTCGTATATTTTATCTGAGAGTTTCTTAAATATCTAAGCAAGTTATTGTTAGGAAGTAAATTCATGCTGTAAAGTGTAAGTATATGCAGCTGAAGCATGAACAAACAGTTGAGCTAGCAGACATGTGCACGTACTTACGTACCTAACAAGTAGACACATACGATAATTAGTAATAAGTACGTACTTACAAAATGTCATAACATGACAAAACATAGGTTTTTTATTGCTCCCAAAAAAAGAAATACAACAAGACATGATCAGATTTAAGGTAAATACTAAGTTTAGATACGAAAGGAGGACGAAATAAGACCAGAGTCCCTCGATGCAGGGCCACCTATGTACCGGTGCTGTCAGGTGGAGGTCATAGATCGAGTATGCGCGTATTACGAATATTAAGATTTGTAGAAATGAACGAATATTGAAACTGGCAAACGCATATTAAATTTTTTTATTCTTAATTCTTCAAAATCCGGGATTAATAGTACAAAATTCAGTGGCAAACACTAGGCATTAGAGCAAGAAGTTACAAAACCACTGCACATATTCTTAAACTAGTAGTCTTAAATTAGTTTGTAAACAAAACGGAAGCAGTGACGTCATCAACGAATATTAACGAATATTAAAAATGCCATAATATTCACGAATATTTATGAATATTAAAGCCTCCAGTCACGAATTCTCGTTCTATGGTGGAGGTTGATAGCATTATGTTCAGAAGTGGGGTGACTTAAGTTCAGCTGAAATGGTAACATAATTAGCATTGTCTAATGCTTGAAAGTTTTTAAACAAACAAACAGAAGATTAAAAAAGTTATATATTTAAAGTGAGTATAGGTGGGCACGAAAAAGTTTTTATGAATAGGAGAAGATGAGCCACGTTAAGGATATCGGCAGGAAGATTGTTCCAAACAGTGGGACCAGTTATCTTAATAGAGAATTTGCGAGGGTTGGTGTGAGCAAAGATCGGTCTATAATTGGAGACTGTTCTAATACTGTAAGTATGAGTGACCGAGCCGGTTTTAAAATAGCCAGCAAAGGTGTGAGGTAATAAGTCATGCTTATGGCGAAACATTAATTCACCAGTTTGCAATATTCTAATCTGATCTAATGTTAGAATGCGTGAAGGAGGAAAATTTGAACAGTATGACACTTGTAAAAAGATTTAGTAATTAGTCGAATGGCTCTTTTCTGTAAAAATAATTAAACATGTAAGTCGCGAGGTGTAGTTCGAGGCCCAGACTATATTACAATATGCTAGGTTCGGGTTGATTAATGAGTAATATAGATTGGCTAAAATGTGGATGGGTAATTCATATGAAATGCGCGATAAAATACCCATATTTTTGGCCAGTTTAATCGATATTTGAGAAAAATGTTCTTTCAAGGTCAGGTTTTGATCGATAACGACACCAAGAAAATTTACTTTAGTAATTTAGGGGATGATTACACCATTAATTTGTTGTGGGGTGTTTGCGTATGGGATTTTCTGTAAGAATTAAAAAGAATAAAGGATGTTTTACTTAAGTTTAGAGATAGTCTGTTACGCACGTGTCTAAATTATTACATAGATAATACTATCGCCTATTTGCGCGCTCGCTTTCTCTTCCTATCGTTGTCTCTGTTCCTGACTCTCTTCCCGGTCAAGTGCAGATAAATTGCTTTTATATTATTCGTGAGGTATCGCCAACGTCTAAGGCCATTAGGCGTACTTGATACATAATCTGCCTGCAGATTGAATTTTTACGCGTACTTCAGCTGCACAAGCATAATTATTTACTTAAATAGTTTGAGAAGTTATAACATGGCGCTATATAACAATTAAAAGGACTTAGATGGACACACATGAAGTACGCTTGCGTCTCGCGAAGTGGTGCGAAATTGTTAATGTTCGGTAAACGACAAAATAGCGTCATATCATATTAATTTTTCTGATTGGGTGGCGTTCGGCAATGCCGTATTAGGCATCGTACGGTATGCACTGCCTAGGGCATACGAACCTTTCAGGGGCCTATGCTAGTCTGAAAATGAGATATTGAAACATAAGTTTAATGATTGAATTTAGCAAGTTTTGGAATTGTACTGAAACCGTTTAACTTCAAGATATTAACTTAAAGTTAAGTTACGCTGTGCAACAGCCTACATTATGTTAACCTTGGCCTACGGCTCTTTGCATTTGCAGAATTACATACAACGTTTTCAAATGTCATTTTCTGCATTAAGTTGTTTTCAGTTGAAGTATAGGCCTAGTGCTAGTAGCAGGGGGCCAGAGGCGCAACCACGGGCCAGAAGTTGGGGGGACCTACTATAATGTCTGAGTGCGGGGGGATTGCGAGCGCCGAAGGCGCGAAGCTGCGATTGCCGAAGGCAAGAAGCCCCTAACGACTAGGGGGTATGGGGAGCGTCGTAAGCTGCCCCATCGGGGTCTGGGGCGGAGCCCCAGAAGCCGACGCAATTTTGAGCATTTGATGCCAAATTGGAGTGCATTTTGGGCTTTAATTTACCTCAAATTTTTCACCGATGACTTCGATATAAAAGTACCTAAACCATCTAGCTCTGTGAAAAATATGGCTTTATTATATGAATAAACTGGACGTGACAAGGGTTTAAGAGAATTGAACGGAAAAGAGCAGAATCAGCTCTAGAACAGTGTTTGTCAAAACTAGGAAAATCGGCAGGGAGGAAGCCTGAACGGGTCAATTTTCTCAGAATACCTTAAGGCTTTTCTGTTCCCCTACAGTGGCAAATCCCCACCAAACAGGGGAGGCATAAAGTAGCCGTGCGAGGGTAGTAGCTCTAACAACGTCAAAGAGACGTCACCATGGAGACCGTATAGCCGACCAAAACACGTAGCGCGAACATGGATTTTCGGGCTTTGCAGCATATTTTGTCAATGTGTGCCCCAAAGCCAATCCGATCAGAGATGCTGACACCCAAATGACCATCTCCTGGACCCGCTCGATGCCAGGGATGAGAGGATGGAGGGCATTAGGTTTGGACCTCGGTCTTCTGACAACCGTTTCTCTGGTTTAGCATGGTTTAATTTAAGATTGCTAATGGATGCCCACTTAGAGATATGGTCAAGTTCAGAAAGAGTGCTGTCAATGCAGGAAGCAGGGACCGGCAAGTAGCTATCGTCGGCATATTTAGTGAGACGGTTTCCACTGTATTTAGGCTTAATTAAGGCTAGAACTGGCTATGATCAAATCAGTATACGTCCAAGGCCAGAGCTGGCATTAATGACACAGAGGGGAGAGATTGCGGAAGGCAAGACGCTCCTAACGACTAGGGGGTATGGGGGAGCGTCGTAAGTTCGCCCATCGGGGTCTGGGGCTCCGCCCCAGAATCCGACGCAATTTTTAGCATTTGATACCAAATAGAGTGCATTTTGGGCTCTTGTTTACCTCACAATTTTCAAAAGTTGGAGAGGACCGTCCCAACCTGTTCGAAAGTTGGGGGGACGCGTCCCACGGGTCCCATGGGGTGGTTGCGCCTATGGCTAGTAGGGAAGATAGTCGTCCTTGTCCCATCGTTGACTGCAGATAACTTTTGATAAGTGGAGTGTCGAAAACGAAACGGTCACCTTCAGAACTGGTTCCAAAAATGGAAAGATAGATTCGAAAAGCAATATTTGCTTTTGGAAAACTTGTCAGCAGCTTATCCTGTATTTGTGTCCTAGGCTAATTATTTCAAAAAGTAAATTGCGATTTAAAATCAAAATTGGGCGTGTACATTATTAAACATGACGTCAATAAATTTATTTAATGAGAATGCGTAATTATGCGTTTCGCTTTAATGCAGAGCTAGCAGTCGGGGGTCTACAAATGCAGGAGTGCCTATATGGCCTACGTAAAGCGTCCCTGACATGAGGCATTAGAATTTTATTAGGGCAAGTCTGACAAAATACTCCTTAATATAATTTTCAATAATAGCGCTAACAGTACATTCTTCAACACGAAATCTTTCAGGCATGCATGCATGAATTCGGCATGCATGAATAGCCTACATACATGCACGTTTATCCATGCACTTATACCTACATACGTTCACACGCATGCATGCATCGTTTTGTCGACCTTCAAGACCCACCAGTTAAGTTAGTTAAGTTCGTCTTACCCCTCTTCTCATCTCTGTTGTCTCGTTTTCGCTTCTGCGTCCCTCTCCTCTATGATCGACGGTAGCAAATGCTGCGTAGACGTCAAGCAGAATGGGCGTAGTGTGTTTAATACTGAATCAACGAACTTTTAAGTAAAACCGTGTTTTAATTATGAAGGGTGAAGGTACGAGGTACACTGGTGAATTTTCTTTTAAGACATGCAGATGATCTGACAATGATGGCAAATCGTCAATTAGGTAGGATATACACAGAATTATACTAGCCATATAGCCTACTGTCTGCGGGCATTGCAATGCGGAGTTGTATACCGAACTGTACCTTGACTGCAGCATCTGCCGAAAAGTAGGCCTAATATTGAGCTTAATCTAGTAAGGCAAAATGTGATGATAACTTGTACGATAGTCTGCCACATGCCGCTTGCAACTGGCACTGCAGCGATGTATTGCGATATTGAGAATATATTTTAGCTGGAATATGGCTTTGATATTAATGAGACTGTAATTCCCAACTCAACACCCGCGGCAATTCCAACTCCGGAATCGCACTCTGTCACCTGAATATTAAACCACGGTCGACGTCCACCTCACCGCTGTCTTCATGCTGGTCCGATCACTCTGATGATGACTCTGGTAGGATTGTAGATTGGCGCAGCCACGGTCCAGAAGTTAGGGGTGACCTACTAGAATGTCTGAGTGACGGGAATTGCGAGCGCCGAAGGCGCGAAGCTGCGATTGCCGAAGGCAAAAAGCCCCTAACGACTAGGGGTACGAGGGAGCGTCGTAAGCTTAAACCCATGGATATATAGCGCAATTATGTAGCTGCATTGTAAAATCGACTGAAGGGATGCGCAATGAATAGTAGCCATATATAGTTATTGGCCAACAGGCCACGACAAAATGAATCATAGTCATGATCTTCATCAGCAGCTGCATTAATGGCGTGCCTCTCCCTAGAGTATTAGTTTCACGACTCTGCCAATCTTCTCGGTCTTGACTTCTGTGTAGCCTAATGTTCAGTGGGTGAAGATCCCCTTCCACCGTTGGGTCCATGTGTACTTGCTTGTCCGAGAGGTCTCTTCCAGCTCCTCGGTGAGCCATAAATCAAGGCTCAGTGAGCGCCCCTCATGGTCCTGCTTGCCATCACACCTTGCAACGTGCCCACTGCCCAGCACATTTTTTTATAGCACCTCTTCAAGGAAACTACCCAGAGGTGTCCCTGACCTGACAATACAAGACTACGATCAGATAAATCGGCATTTAATAACGGACAAAATAAAGGCAGAAAAAGCTGCAGAGAAATGGCAAAAACTCACGTCGAAAGTCACATGAGTGAAGAGCCAACCACTGCGAAGCTACCTTGTTGCACTCGGGACGGAAGAATAATCACAGAGCCTTGGGCTGCAGAGCGAAGAGATCTGCTTCCACGGACAGATGTCGCTGAAATTCGATGGGATGGAACTCAACCGGCTGGCAGTTACACATCAACAGCGCGCCTTCGCTTGAGCAATCTGTGCAATTCAACTGGCTTGTTAGAAGAACGAAGTGACTGGCGGACCGCCAGGCGGCCCATAAAAATTAATGCATCAAAATATAAACATCCTTAGGTGAGAGCGAGTGGTGTATAGTGCGGATCTGGCGCAGATGATTAAAACAGGATCTACTTGCTGCCATTTTGAAATAGTAGATATTTTATATCTGTATAAATCGTTTGAACCTTATTGTGGCTGCTATGATAACTTCCTAACTAGCCAAATAGAACCTCCCTCATGGTCACGCCATTGTGACCTGTGCTCATTTCCTCCACCTCAGAAAGGTGGAGTACTCTCAGAAAATCAAAGTTTATATGGAATTTCTCAAAATTGTACAAAGACAGCATTTCGCATTTTGGATAACATAGAAATTCAAATAACTTTTATATGGAATTTTTGTGTGTTTTTGACCCTGGTCCTCAAATGGCTGTAAATTTTAAATTGATCTACATCATAGTTGTTAAAAACGGTAAAAACAGGATATAAAAACGGAAAAACGTCGTTTTAAAAAAAAAAAAACGAGAAAAAAAGGAAAAGAAATTAATCTGACTTTGTTACATCTTTTACTGCATTTTAAAATTAAAAACCTTGTTTACACAATTTAATTTTAATCAGCAAATAACATAACTTTATTAGTAAACACCAAGTAACATTAATCTACAATAATTATTTTCTTTTTTATAAGTTTGGTTTAGTAAGAAATTGAGAAATTAAAAATATTGAAATCTTTTCAAATTTAAATTTCATACATAAGTCCACATAAGTCCATGCTGACATAAACAATTTAAAACTAAACTTTGTAAGTATAGAGTGTACTTAATTAAAATTGTATTTAAAATTTTGACTTTTATAACAACTTAATATGGAGTAATATCAGTCAGGTTATCAGTCAATCGGAGATTACTGTGTACAAAGACAGCATTTCGCATTTTGGATAACTTAGAAATTCAAATAACTAATATAAATTCTATTTCCTGTACTGTGCAATTTATTTCTCAACTGATGACACTAAATAGTGACGTAAATTAGATGAATCCTTGAAAGGACGGAGACAATGTAAGGGATATCAGAGAAGAATCAAATTAAACAAATAATGACTTACTGACTTATGGCCTTGGCGATGCTCCCGCACGCATAAGCCGCTCGTTTATGGAAGACCTCCATCCCTCTCTGTTGCATGCCCGGTGCATAGCCTCCTGAACCGTCCAGCCCATTTCTCCACAGTCCTCCCTTATCATATCCATCCATCGTTTCTTCTGCCTTCCTCTTTTTCTTTTCCCGTGCACATATCCGTTGAGAGCTATCTTCGGATACCTGTCATTTCCCATTCGGGTTACGTGTCCAAAGTATCGCAGCCGTCTGTTCTGTATCCTGCTGACTATGTCGTACTGGATGTTTAGTCGTTTGTGTATCTCTCTATTCCTTATCCTGTCTCTTCTTGTGACTCCCTCAATCCTTCGCAAGCACGCCATTTCGAAGACCCTCAGCCGTTGTTTATGTGTCTCCTTCAGTGTCCAAGTCTCCGAATTGTACAGCAATGCGCTCAGCACCAGATAGTAAATAAATAAATAAAGTTACATACACAATATAGAAAACGAAAAAACGACGTTTTTTGAGAAAAAAATAAAAACCGAAAAAAACTTTTTTTACAACTATGATCTACATAGACACTGTGATATGGTCAGTATGTATGTAGGCCTATGTATATTTGTATTATTATTTTTTACCTGAGGGGAAATAATCCCTCGGGAGAAAAAATTATGTTAGTTGTAAAAAGTTCATCTCCGAGATATCAAACCTCGTCCCAGGTTTCACGACCATTTGGAAATGTGCCTGTGAATGCAATGGTGTTGTGGCACTGGACACAGATGGAAAGACATTGTTATTATTATTCACATTATTAAACAAATTTTAACATGTGAAGCCATACATTGGTGCAATCTGAGGTGCGGTATGTTAAAAAACAGAGATTTATTAGAAGGTCAAAAACATGGGCTACCATATGCAAAACCAATGCTTTGAACAAATTTCTCATGTGGTAGAGTATATTATTTATACTATCCAGAATTTATGTAAGTGTATTTCTAAGCTGTCACTTTTATAACATCCTATACTATCCTTACAAATGTTTTTATTCGTTCCACGTTAACTAACAAATTAACAATAAAATTGAAGCCACGTCAATCAAGTCTACATCATGTGGTCTTGTCAGAAATGCTACATCTCATTATAAGCATTTTGTGTCCTAATATTGCTGTTTTTAGTGATCACCAGGTCCACAATGAACAGTGAGGGATAGGCCCAAGTCCTAAACCTTTTCGACAATCTGTGAACCTTACTAACCTTCGATGATGTTCTCCAAGCAATTAAGGAATATTTTTCTGATCAAAGTGATTAAATAAATTAGTTCAGGTTCAGTTTTACGGGTGAATGAATTGGTTCCTTTAGCTGCCAGTCTAGATGCTAAGCCATTATGTGTTACTGGAGCTGGTTATAATTTACCCGCTCTTCTCCCTCTAAGAGGTTTAACGACAAGACAATGATTGTGATTGTTTCAATCCTCAAAGTCACTTGTACCTCAGAGTGTGCCAGATATACTTTGTGATAAAACCAACCTGTGAATGACAGTCAGGGTACCGTAATGCCAAGAGTTTGGCAGCAGCTAATAGCAGCATCGGTAAAGCAACAGGATGAGAAAGATCAGAAACGGAATAGGGTAAAGGAAGATGATGAAGAGAATGAAGATGAACTTTGAGATGATTTCCAATGCCACTACCTTACCAAGCGCAAGTTGCAGACTTGCAGCGAATGTTCTGTTCAAGGACTTGTGGTGAATCGTTTACATTGTGGCAAACCAGAATGTCCAAACTGTCGGACTGATGAGGGCTGCTTGTGTCTGGAAAACTAATTTTGAGATATTTTATGCGTTTGACTTTGTTTTACTTCAGTAAGAGAGACAGTCATGTTAACTAACGATTCTAAGACTTAGCACCTTTCTTTATTTGCGATAGTCAAAATCAGCATGGAACAAATATTTTGCACTAAAGAGTGATAATTTTGTTATTTTATAGTTCTTATTCATGGTAGAGACCATGTTAAGTATAAATACTAACACTCTAGTATGACAGTACCGTAGTTTGCAGTGGTGAAGCTTTCAAGTGCCAATTTCTTGAATATTTGCATCATATGTTATTGTGAATAATTGTACCTATGGCAAATGAAGACAGATATTAATGTGAAATTTGTTTTATTATTATAAGTGATAACCAGTTAATATTATGGAAGCTATAACTCAATTGTCTAAACTTGATAACTTTCATTGATCGTGACATAATACATATCAAATTGTTAATTTGCTATATTAACAATTTATGTTGTTCAATAAACTGTAATTAAGTCACTTTTCCTCTTAGGTCTGCTTCTACAAGACAGCTACGTGTATATTCTTGAACCCCAAATGATTTAGATCGTATGATATGAGCAACCACAATATTTTTATTGGTTAACTTCACACAAGAAACAGCTGTTAGCCTAATCAACACGTTAACCCTCGACTACCAAGGGGGGGGTTGGTTGCCACCCCCCTAGGTTTTTTTCATCTCAAACTTTTTCCGTATGGAATAAAAATTTGACCTTTTAGGCAGCTGTAGGGGGTTCATTTACACACGTTTTGAGGTAAAATGTGAGATGATATCTCACACCGTTCAAAAAGTTATAGCCAATATACCCGAGGCACCAGGGGGTGGATACCACCCCCTTAGATTTTTGACTATATCTTATCCGTCATTTAATATTAAGAGACACAAATTTTACCATTCTATAGAGGGAATGTGGGCTACATTTCTATGGTCACTGAGTTGACCTGAGACAACCGGAAGTGCTCAAAATAAATAATAATACGCGTAAATATGTGAAAAATGGCTGAATGGAAGCACTCCCCCTTAGTTTTTGTCTGTAGCATATTCATTTGTCTTCCTGGAAGAGAAACAAAGATACCATTCTTTAGAGGGAATGTAGGGCTTCATTTGCATACCTAGATCTTTGTCTTCTGAATACCGGAAGTGATCAAAATAAATAATAATACGCGTAATCTGTGTGAAAATGGCTGAATACAGCATTACAACGTAAACCGATATATATGTGTGGATATATATGTATGGATGTACATTTATACTATATAAACATGTGTAGGGGTGATTTTGTGTATCTTTTATACATAGATTAGTTTCAAAACACACATAATCTTATATTTGTTTATCCAAAAAGTACAAAATGTACGCAATAATATAAAATATTGCTAATTAATGGGTTCCATTGTTAAAAGTGATGTAATTTCGAGGTGCATTCACATAATGTACAACTAAATATACCATTCTGTGCAGAAATGAATGCTGAATCCATTGCTATATTACAAGTTATGATATGTGAAACCAAACCCGAAATCAGGGGGTGGTAACCACCCCCTTGGTAGTCCGTGTTACAAAAAAAGCTTGTTAGCCCTAGGGTTAACGACGAGCGTGCACTTAAAGTGACTGAGAAACCAATGCATCTCATCCTTAAAGTGTTAAAGACCTGGTTCAAATGAACACAAGGAGGTAGATGGAGCATACAAGACTGAGACCTTGTTGAACAGCGTCTGGTCCGTTGCTCCTCGTATTTTCAGTCATTGTTGTCATATGCTGCTTTTCTAGTAAAGTCTTGTATGGGTCTTTTTCTGTCTCAAACATGCAGTGCCCTACTTGAGGTCCAGTTAAACTTGGTATTCTTTCTTCATAGCCAAACCATCAGTGGTTTCGTTGAACGAGCTTTTTGTAGTAGAGTTGTTTGGAAATTGTGGTAATTGACCGTTTAAAAAATTTCCAGTTCTATCCTTAATCGATTACTAGCAATCGGCCCTCATTCCTGTACTCTTGTGTTAGACGCTCTATACCTGTCTTGAACGTTAATGCTTTATCATTAGTGTGAATGTCTCGCAGCAGCTGTCTTCTATTATGAGTATGTTTCGTTGTAGAAGTCGTCTCTCTCTGACCATGGACAGTAACAATTCGTCGTTTCAGCCGATCAACGTGAGCACGAACGGCGTCAAGAGGGTCGTCATTCCCTGCAAAGGCTACTCGACCACATCCTCTCAGCATCCGATCGGGGCATTCGCTCTACCGTCGTCACCGGCCATCTTCGTTACTGCTCTTCCCAGCCCTGTCCTCGGCCAGCACCAGGCAACGGCTACGGCGACAGTCTCGTTTCTGTCTACCTCGACAGTGACTGGAAATGCCAATGCCCCAAGGCCTGCTGTGTTTGGCACAACCCCCAGACTGACTGGGTCTCCCCTATCGAGTATGCGATTTCCTCTGGCTTCTAGAAATCCGAATAAGACTGTTCTGGCTGTGAGACCAAAGCCTGCTATTCTTATGCCTGCCACGAAGGTGAGCACGGCTACGCTTGTGTGCACTTCTACACAAGGCATAAGCATACCCGTCGCACGAGCTACGGGGATAGTTACATCTGTACCGGCATTACAGGTCATTCAGGCAACGCCCAGTCGCCCAGGTACTACCAGTTCACGGGGAAAGGGAATATCGGTTATAACAGCCGCTAGAGTTATGCAGCATATTTCGCAGCCTGTCTTTCAAAGCCCGTTGCCAAATCTGGGCATGACTGGCATTTCAAGCTTTCGGACTATTTTGCCAGCTAAATCTATTATACGTCATATAACCCCAACGATTATCCAACCACCCCCGGCTACATATGCCCCAGTGAGATCGCTGAAGAAAACGGTGACAATTAAGATGCCTGGGAGCCCGAATAACATGGGTGCAACGAATCAGACGAAGTATGCACTTGTTGAGATGACAGAGGGTGGAAAGAAGGTCATGAGGTGCATTCAGTTGAGCAGCGTCGACGACGGGCAATGTAAGCGCGAGGTTTCAGAACCGGTCGAGGAACCGGAACAAGCCGAAAATCAGGTAACAGAAGGAGATCTAAAGGTTATCGAAATAGTCCCTGATGACGAGGACAGTGAAGATGACAGTCCACATCAACATAAATCAGTTCCAACAAACGATGAGGGTGCGATGAAGGAAGAAGAGCCGACCCACGGCGCACCCACTTCACCCCCTCCGGGATTAGTACAAGCAGGCATGATTCAAGAGACTGTGCTTTCAAGTCCAAACTCGCATGGCTCAAGACCCGGAATTTTCGAAACTCTGAAAAGCATGACTGTGGAAGAGGCAAGCGCTGCCGTTGCTGCTCTGTCTGTTCTACACGATGAGCCAAATACGGTCGTCGAAACTCTGGCGTCAGATCCCAAATACAACATAGTTCACCGCGGAGACGATCACTTGATTATTGAAAATCCAGGTTACGATGATGAAGGAGAGGACGACGATACGACGACTGTGAGCTGCGATGAGGAATCACCTCTGCTGATCATCACTGAACCAAACACTCGTTTGAATACCCCGGAGCCAGCCATTCTTATAGGCACGCCTGAGAAATTAGCACCTAGAGAAATTAGCACTGTTGTGTCGTCGTCATCCAAGAATAGGAGTGCCGTTAGAGGTAAGAACGTGGCAAAACGAACAGGTGGTCGACCAAATGTAGCATCAAAGAACAGGGCGAAGAGGACCGGCGGCAGACCGATGACGACCCGCGAGAGGTATGGAGTGGATATAAAGGAGTGTCACGTTTCACTTGAGAAGTTATACAACACGAAATCCAGCGTTAGATGGGTCCACCGCCACATGTTTCATATCCTTTGTTGCGTTAATGGTCAACCTGGAATGCGTCTTAAACGCCTACAAAGACAAAAGGCTGTGCTTAAGACGCATGGTGACAGTTCTGAAACTTCCAAAAGCAGAAAAACTAGAGATAAGTCGCGAGCAGGTAAAGCAAGGATTTCGGGGGACAAGGACAGTTCCTTTGTGGATGCTTGTGATACGACGGTTGACAGCAGCGATGTTTCTGATATTACATACATGCCTGAGGAATTAACAGGTGAACCTGAGCGGAACGTCAAACCCGTGACCAAAGAACTGGTTCAAGGAGTGGCAGAAACTCCTGTTGCCGTCGGAGAGAAGCAGCTTGAAAGTCCTGTTGTTCGTCGTTCGCGAAAACGAAAGAGAACAGTCACTGGGAAAAGTGATATCAGCATTGAACAAACTGGAGAGGAGTCTTTCCTTGTACTCAGTGCAACACAAGCAGACGAGAAAGTGGAAACATACGAGAAAGTGAAAGACGAGAAAGTGAAACCAGACGAGAAAGTGAAACCAGACGAGAAAGTGAAACCAGACGAGGAAGTGAAACCAGACGAGAAAGTGAAACCAGACGAGAAAGTGAAACCAGACAAGAAAGTGAAACCAGACAAGAAAGTGAAAACAGCTTCTGTGCGAATGAGAAGAACGGGGAGTAAAGGATCGTCCATTGTGTCGCCTGCGACTGCGAGCCCTGATATAACGAGTGTTGACTATGGAATACCTACTTCCAAGTCACCGCATGAAATGCATCAAATCACCTCTAAGCAAGATGGTATGCAGTTGCAATCGTTGACTGGTTTTCTTCAAGGGCATCCTTCATGTGTATCTAGTGGAGAAAGCCTAACTACTGCGACAGAAGGAGGTATAATGACGCCAATTGCTTCTCATGTCACTCTTGCAGCACCCGCACTCGGTGTACAGACTCCTTTTTCTGTCGCCTCGAATATTGTATCCACTGGCACAAGGAACATCTTTTCTGCTTCTGCTTCTGAAACAGTTAGAAAGTTATTAGAGCGTTCTCCCTCATGTAGTACTTCGCAGCTTGGCGCAGGACACTTCATCGCTACCAGACAAGATGGAAGGACTCTAGTGATACGTCGTACAGGTACTGAAACCTCTAAAGCAGACTTTGCAAGTCCATCAAAGGGAAAATATTATCTTGTGAAGACGGAACAAAAAGCGTATCTGGTTCCAGTGGACAAGGTTCAAATACAGCAGGCGCCGAAGTCGGAAAAGCTGATGTTGGTACCAACAGCAGCTGCAGCAGCTGCCACCACGACCGTTGCTTTAGATTCGTCTGCTTCTGTGAGCCGACAGTCTCCACCCTATCGGCCAGGACAGGGTAAAGGGAATACGAAAACAGTGGTCACCACAGCTTGTGATGCTTCGGGCGATAACGCAGCCGATGCCCAGAGCGCACAGTCACCACCCGAACCACCGAAGGATGACTATGAACCGGCGGTGGCTGGAATGAGACAGGAAGACAGGATCTCGCTCCTCAAGGAAAAACTTCGACTACAGCAACAGAAGGTGGAACAGATGCGCAAAACCAAGGCCGATTAGGCCAATGAGCAGACTGTTCCGCCTGACACACTTTTAGTTCAGGTTCCGAACCATCCTTTCTGACCTGTAAATGCGATCGAATCGGCGCAAGGACAGGCCCTCATCACTCTGTTTGCGAATCGCCTTTTGATCAACCATTCCGGCAGGCAGCCAGGAATCAGATTGGGTGTTGACGTTGAGGGTTACGTTCTCCATGTTTCATTCCGAATATTTCGTTTGGTTTAAAAGCACCCGCCTCATTATTAAAATAGCGCGGAGTATACTCAAAATATGCCCAATCAGTAGTCGGAGCATACATGGAATGTACCCAAAATGAGTAGCTGCTAATTGGACAACATTTTTTAGCTGTCAGTTCGAGCGTTGTGTATTTTATGATGGGCACAGTGACTGTTGCGTGCAAAACTTATTTACAAACAAATGTTCTCTTGTCAACCGTTGTAGCCTGATTTATTTGATTATTTTGTCCATTTTTATTGCTACCGTTATACCTATATGAAAAGTATTTAGCAAAACTATGCCTTTTAAGTTTAAGTTTGATTAGTTTAAATACGTGATCATTGTGTGTGGTTCTTCAAACTAAACTTGCTGCAAAATGATAGCACTTAACTGAATTTGTGATTATAATAATAATAATAATAATAATAATAATAATAATAATAATAATAATAACCAGCTTCGATAATTCGTGTATAAAAAATCTCACTGATATGCATGATGCAGAAAGGCAACATTGAATAGTGCACAACCTGTATTGCTAATTATTTTCCATTGGTAATTCACTATGTTGGCATATAGCCAATAATATTATATCTTTGGTTCTAAATTTATTAATTTTACTATTTGTTATTGGAGTTACTGGAATTGTCCAGATTAAGTTTTGCCAGTAAGTCGTATTTGTGTAAATATAGTTTGGCAGTTTGTTTTGCATGATGCCTTCTTAGCTTATTCAAAATCCAGCAAGCAGTTGACGAGAGTGCATCAAGACTGGTATCGATTGAATATTTGTTTCTATAGTTATTTCATGTTCAGTTGAGCAAAGTGTCAGCCGACCGTTTTTTGGTTAAGATCATTTTGAAATACAGCATTGTTTAATATTGAGTTTCGTTGGGTTTAAAAATAATTTGTTGGAAACAACGCATCACTTTTTCTTTCTTTGGTTGTCAAACGTATCTCTGAGGTAAATAACATAAGGTTGGGTGAGCTAATGATTTTTCAATTGATTCAACATCTCCTCGTTCGCACCCTGCAGTGTGTGCTTATGGACGTTAAAGAAATTTGCGACTTATCAGTGGCGGATCGCGTTCACTTCCTTTGCAGGTCGTGACTTTACCATGCAGTTGTGCTATCACTAACCTGCAACTCTGCAGCACTCCCAGCCCAGATATCTCCGCAACCTCTTCACCATCCAGCCAACCCGCTCTACCAGATCATCATCCGTTTCACTCTCTCTCGACCTCCTCTCACTACTCATCTCAAGTTCTCCAACCGAGCCATATCCGACACTGTATCACGTCTCTGGAACGACCTACCTGTAGTACCTGCTGAATTCCGCACTTTTTCGGTTCCTCCACCATCATCTCCAATCACCCACCATCATCTGCATCAGGCTCCTCTATCCATCACTGCCAAGGCTTTCCACTCTGAACTAAAATCTCTCCTCTTCAAGAACTCTTACTCCGACTCAACTGATCATCTACCTTCCAACTCTCGACCTAAACGACACCCACCTTAACAGCTACTCTGCCCCTCTGATCCTCTGGAAACCGGACTCGGACCTCCTTCGGACTACTCTCTCGGATAACCCTTCTGA
Source organism: Aporrectodea caliginosa (assembly GCA_020284085.1). NCBI lineage: Eukaryota > Metazoa > Annelida > Clitellata > Crassiclitellata > Lumbricidae > Aporrectodea > Aporrectodea caliginosa. The sequence continues at coordinate 14,151 of JACEVL010001318.1, read as the reverse complement.
CTAGACGCAGCGCTCGTGAATAAGCTGGTGCTCTGCGCTTGGCTTTCGAGTGGCGCTTTAGAAGTTTGGAGATTACGATACGGGTCATGCAGCGCAATCTTCAACTCCGCGCTGCCGTGACCCTCGTTCAGTCGTTTATCTTAACGCGTCTGAATTGCTACAATTCAAGCATTGCGAGCCTCTCAGTATTCCGTTTCCGCCAGCTTCAATCTGTCCTATAAATCTGTGCCGCCCGAGTCGTAAGCCAACATGCCGAAATGTTCGCGTATCGAGCAATGTATTCCACATACGCCATGCACTCTGGCTTACTGTTGCCGAACGAATTTCTTGAAAGATCACTTATACCGGCAAGTGCCTGAATTGTCGGCGCTGTCCCGGCATACAAACAGGGAGCTTCGGGTTCCAGTCTCCAGTCAACCGGGTCGATGATCGTTACGCTCAACTGAATGTGGAGATAGGCAGGAGAGGCGCTGCTACAATTCAAGCCCAGTCCGCCACGACTTCTCATTCATTCATTCATTCTTTTTTATTTAATCCAACGTTTAACGTCGTCCTATGACATCAAAGGCCGTTGACGACAATACAGGAAAGATACAATTCAATGATTACAAGAAACTTACAGCATCCGTATGACACCATCAAATGTGTCAAACAGAGCTTTACAATTTCACTATATTCAATATTTTTGTAACATAAGGTAGTTCATCTTATTCTGTCTATGATTTCTATATTCTGACAAAAGATTCCATGCAAATTAAACAATGTTATGTAACTATGCAGCAATTGATCCATATACAAAATTTACTAAGTACTCTTTTAAACTGTTCATGTATCTAACATACTATACATGTAATAAAAGTTCATTCAATAACATAGCATACATGTATTATAATAATTGTTTAAAGTATAGTTTCAATACATTAAAATTATAATCACAGATCTCTTATTATAACACATTACTGAATATTATGCAACATAGTAGCTATTGTAATACAGTAACCAAACCAAATCATATCTTATATTGAGGAACCAAAGTTGAATAACAATAATATGGTAATAACAGAAATTCATTTACCAATAGGTAATATTTAAAATTTTCTCACATCAGTTCTTGTTATTTTGACATAACATATTCAATAATCAACAGTTGATAAGAAGTAGTTTATGAATATTTCAATAATCTGCATTGCAACACAGTACTACAGTATTATGCAACTGTTGATTATTAGGCTCATTCATTCATTCATTACACGAATTTAATATAGCGCTCCTTCAAGAAACCTACTTAGAGGCGCTCCCATGCTCCCATGCTCCCACAGATTAGACTTCAGCAACTTATGAAGCGCAGTTCAGTTGCTCCTAGACAGCAGGTGCATCTCCAACGAAAGTCCTTTCCAAATGGAGGGTCCAACGACTAAGAAAGCCCGCCGCTGACTAATTAAGAAAACTTCATAATAACGTGCATTCAAAACAAATAATTAAATTTTTAATGAAAGTTGGAAACAACTCGGACTTAATTTCACTATCATGTTTCAAGCATGAAGCCAAAATCTGTGTTCGTTATTTTGCGTCCAGAAAGTCCAGACTATAGTCCTGGGAACTTTAAAATATGGAAAATGATGCACAGCTTCAATTATATCTTCAAATATGCTGATGATTGCTATCTTTTGATCTTGGCTTCAAATATCTCCAACACTGATGCAGAATTAGATCACATTAGTGCCTGGGCTCGCAAATGTAATCTCCACCTAAACCATTCTAAATCTAACGAAATTATTTTGACCAGACCAAATGTGAATCTTGAACAAGGTCCTCCAATTATACGTGGCATAAAAAGGGTCACATCCCTGAATATATTGGGTATCGAGATTTCCGCAAAGTTCGGTTTTTCCTCCCATATCCAAAAGATTTGTGTACGGGCCAAGCAATCTCTCCACGCCCATCGTATTTTAATCTCGCATGGGCTTTTGGGAGTTAGGCTTTATGATGTGGTCCGGTCAGAGCCGTTTTAAGGGGTTTGGGGGCCCTAGGCACAAACCCTAACCTTCAATGTTACCAAACTTTCGCCTCAATCTCTCAGTCTCAGATAGGCTATAGGGTATTGCATTAATGTGCATTAATATGCCCATCTGTTAATGGGCTACAAAATATGCTTGACCTATGTATGTCTATTACTAATGATTTATCTCTACAGTTCAACCCTTCCAAGTCTCATTGCATTGCTGTAGGTAAATCTGCTAAACTCGCAATTACTCCCATGACTCTGGGAGACGTGTCGATTCCTTGGGTCCAATCAATTAAATACTTGGGTGTGATGATTAATCATGGTAAATCGCTTAATTTTAACACGGAATCGGTGAGACGATCTTTCTTCTCTGCCTGTAATTGTATCTATGCACGTGCCAAAGATCTTAATGAGTTGGTTCATCTATCTTTACAAGAAAGCTACTGCTTGCCAATATTAACTTACGCCTCAGCCGTAGTTAAATACACAGTGAGACAGGAAGATGAACTGAATGCATGTTGGAACTCTGTTTATAGAAAGTTATTTGGTTTTAATAAATGGGAATCTGTTAAAGGCTTCATTTGTGGCCTTGGTAGACTAGACTTACATCACATTATTAAGAAACGTCGCATTATGTTCTATAGGCGACTAGTTCATTCGACATCTAATTTTCTCCAGGATATTTTTTGGTGTTACGTTGTTGAGCACTTTCTTTGTGACTCTGAACTTGCTTGCATCTTGAACGGTAAATTTAGTTGCATAAATGACCTTTACGAACATTTTCGCAGTCTGTGCGTTTGACTTCATGTTTGTTCAGATTTGTGTATGTATGTTGTGACGTCTGATTTGTTTCTGCCTTTGGGCGTAATAAAGTACTGATTAATGCATTGCATGTGCGTATATCATTTGTTAAATTTATTAATATAGTAATAAACTGCTAACACAGCAATCTTTGTAGGATACTACAAGTGTAAAATAAATGTTTAGTTTAACATACGTTAAAATTCTTATTGTCAATTTGTTATATAAAATAGCCGAAAGTGAGATTGTAATGGGTAAATGTTTGTAGGCCTAATAGGCTACATGGATTGTCAGGACATTTTTTTAACAAACATCGCTTTCGTGTTTTGCTCTCAGCAAATTCTTTTATAATAATTATCATCAAAATTCAAAGACTCCAAGTCTCCAACACATCTGATTCTATGATCATGACCGTTCTTGCATCATACGGCTGCGAAGCTCGTTCTTGATTAATTTAAGTTTTGAGAAAGAACTTTCACCGGCAGGCTACAGTTTGTTGCCATCATTGACAGAAACATTCTTAGTGCAATTTCAACGTTTGGAAACATTGATTCCAGACTGTCATTCCTTATCATGGCATATCATTATTGACATAGATGGCACTGCCACTGATGCTTTGCAAATGACACTGACATATAGTATTTCAGGTGTCCACATTCTGTAGGCTAATTAGTTCTTGTCGGTCAAGATCTTGAGGATAGAACTTTGCAAACGTTTCAAATTATTCTGTTATTTGTTAAACATTCAAATGGACCATTAAGAATGTAAATTTGCTGCTGATTTCTTCATAAATTTCTCCACGTCTGTTTAGTTCATTGAGTCGGTGATTGGCAAGTGGGTCTGAATTCTACATTTTGTGCTCGCATCCAAAACACTAATAACAGTGTCATTTGCAGGGCTATCCAGAAATGATTAGGCTACGCTTTGTTATAATTTGAAATTTAAAACAATTTAGAAAATGATAGATTATAGGACTGAGAGAGATTTCATATTAAAAATTAATATTAATTTACCAAGACATAAAAAGTTTATTGATATTTTTCTAGGTAGGCTAGATTATAAGAGAAAATGTAGACCTATAGTTCTGCTCATCTATAGCCATCGACGTATAATAAACGTCGATGTCTATAGCGTTGCAAAAAGCAGACGAGTGAAAGCAAACAAAATATACATAGGGAGCTGTGTGGGTAGCGTGCGCTATGTGTTAAAATTATTGATTTACTTCAGTCTAACTTCTACAGCGCTCTGCGAAAACTGCGCTTAACACCAATAATTATGGTTACAGTAACTAAAAATGCAGACGTTTGTTTAACATTGCTCTTACTTTGCAGAATTGTTGGGAACTTGTAATATTGTTCAGTAATATTATCGTATTGCTATTACGTGGTCGCGATGTAGTTTTTGTTTTTGGTCCACCGCTGGGCCCCCCTGTTGCGCGGGGCCCCCCTGTTGCACGGGGCCCTAGGCACGTGCCTCGCGTGCCTAGGCCTTAAAACGGCACTAGGTCCGGTCCACCACTGTCAACCGAATGCTTTATTGTTCCCAAGTGTGGTGGGGCTTTGCCAGCAAACAGGAACGTGACTCTCTAAGTGCTGTGGTCCGCAAGCTGGTACGCTTTGGCTTCCTACCCAAATCTTTCCCTACTTTTGAGGAACTCTGTAAAACAGCCGACCAAGACCTTTTTAGAAATATCTTAAATAATCCTGGACATATCCTTCATTACCTACTACCTCTGTCCTATATACTGGTCACGATCTGCGCCCACGCTCACATAACCGTGATCTTTCTAGATTTGATTCCCTCACCAGGCGCGGTTTCCTGGCTAGGATGTTGTACAGCTAGGCCATAGTGTTTTTTAGTTTACTATTTACAAACTTTTCCGCTACTATTCGATAACTTTGTATAACTTTGTATGTACAGCGCCGTGCGTTTGCCAGCGTTTAATAAAGAACACACTTACTTTACTTACTTAGAAGTCTTCGGAACAATAAATGGTAGCAGGACACTTAATACCGTGACACTTAATACCGCGACACTTAATACCGGACAGTTAATCCCGACGACAATTAATCCCGACGATATTAATACCGCGACACTTAATACCACAGACCTTTAATACCTGTAGCAAATACCTGTACACAGAAGTATGACTATTTGTACGACTATTGTCCATATATAAAGGTGAGTCTCGGGCTTTAAAGGTGCTCAATGAAATTTAGTGAGATTTAAATTTCAGTGACTATGGATGCAAATGTTGGCTATAGTAGCATGGTATATTCATAGTAGTATGAATATACCATGCATCGCGACAATGCCAACGGAACCACGTCTTGGTGTTGTATCAAATCGTCATCGTTTCACTGTAAAGCTCTTTGACAACACGAGGTCGTCATAGAAATAAACATTCATCCTTCCAAAAGATGTATTCAACGCTGCAGAAACGAGCGGAAGAAGCGGTTGCGGCATACGGTAAAACCGAAATCTTGGTTTTCCCTCGTGCAATGTCTCATCTCAAGGTTGACTATTGCTGTACAGAATTTTACTGAAGTAGGCCTAACACTTTTTTTACTTTTAGCATTAAATGTCGGGGGAAGGAACACTCGTGTGATTATAATTATTATGTCGTTGAGATAGAATGTCGTCGGGATTAAGTTATTTGTCAGGTACTAACTGTCGTGGTGTCGTGGTATCAAGTGTCGCGGTATTAATATCGTCGGGATTAATTGTCGTCGGGATTAACTGTCCGGTATTAACTGTCGCGGTATTAAGTGTCGCGGTATTAAATGTCATAGAACCCAATAAATCACAAAGTTGCGTCAACTATCAGGCGGGTGTGGGATGAATTGGATCAAGGTCATTTCGCAGACACGCCTTAGGCCTATACTGCCTTCGTCGAAGTCCGAAGGGGACACTTTGAGCACAAATTATGGCTTCATACATCAAGCTTGATAGTCTGACGTATTTCCACTCACCGTGTATAAATCGTGAATGGAGCACCGATGATTACATCCATGAGTTCGACGTGAGCGTCATAGACCGTCAATGGTGAATTTTCCGTCGTTAGATGAGCACAAAAACGACCATGCTGTCTTTAATTAACTTCAACATCATATAATATATATATATATGATGTTGAAGATACTGTAATTAAAAACAGCAAGTAGGCCTACCTTTCGTAGGTCTTCCTTCCTGGCCTATAGGCCTATTATAGAAGTAGGACCATTTATGGGTATAAAAGGAAATCATTTATTCGACAGATTATGATTATTATTATGATTAGTATATCGAGATTAGAGGTTCGAAATTCGAGATATTCGTAGTTGGGGGGACAGGTCCATAGTGTAGTGGTAACATCACTGTCGTGAAGAGCAGTAGGTAGCGGGATCGCTTTCCGTACCCTCCCAAAAAGTCCACTCAGCCTATCATTCGCGAGATGGCGCGTTGGTAAAATGAGACGTAGGACGTGATGGGCGCCTTGCATGGCTGCCGTATACAGTTAAATTCGATTCCTGTAAGAACTTTTGATCATCCGTTCATACTGATTTGTAATCATCCTGCATTGTATCAGTTTGAAATTAAACGAAGATTACTATTAGATGGATATTGTACAGTCGAAGGACAATAGTAGTAGTAGTAGATGTTTAAGTTAAGTAAACTTTAGTGCGGTTCGCTAGTAGCGTATAAATGTATAATTGTGTCGGTTTAGTTAATACAGTGATTGCCGTCTGTGCAGAAGAAACTGTTGACTGTTAATAAAGACGTTCAAATTGTTGCGTGTGCTCTTGACCCTCTTGCTATGCCTATACTCCGGGAGCTGAACTGGACGTTCGGGCAGACACGCCTCTTTCCGGGGCTTAGTCGAATACACTTGCGAGATCACTAATACACTCTGAGGCATTTTGCGACATGTCTATCGTGTTTAAGCACGTTTTAAAGTTTATTCGAACAGCGAGTAACGATCGAGTGGGCCTACCGATTATAATTTCGCCAGTTACGCGTAGGTTTTAGATTCTGAGATCCGTCACCTCTGGATGAACAATTTAATCACTGTAGGCCTATAGGTAGGCCGATAGTCAGGCTGGATGTAGGATGTATATATGTATAACTATAAATGTATGTATGTTTGTGTGAAGACCTATGTATGCTTATACATGTATGTAAGTGTAATGTTTAATGTTAGTTTAATGTATCAAGACAATATAGCGCATTTTTTATACTTCATACAAGCTGATCTAATTAAGCCGTTTTAAAACAGTTTGAAAACGTTTGCTGCATAGAGCCAAAGGCAACAGTAGACCTACGAAAACGCAATGGAAGACTGTTTCAGGATTGTCCAATACTTCTCCTGAACCTTTCTGTCTCCTTTGGGCTGACTGATAAACCCCATGGAGTGGCTTCGCTCTTTTCTCCTTTCACCTCAGATGCGGGAACGGTCTTCCTCCTGCCATTTGAGCGGCTGATTCAGTTGGCTGTTTCAAATCTAAACTCAAGACTCACTTATTTTCTAAGACCTACAGTCCTACACAGCCAGCTGCTAGTTGATTGTAAGGCGCCCTTGTAACGGCATGGTTGTGCTACCGCGCCAAATAAATCGTCATCATTATTATTATTCTCAAAGCGCTCTCACACTAATTGTATACAAGTTGCTGAAGTCTAATTTGTATTGCCGTGGGAGCGCCTGTGAGTAGGTTTCTTGAAGGAGCGCTATATTAAATTCGTGGATTGAATGAATGAATGAATGAATGAATGAATGAATGAATGCAAAGGTGTGGTGGACTAGGATTGAATTGTAGAAACGCCGACTGGGCAGCCTGTAGCAAATACCTGTACACAGAAAGTATGACTATTTGTACGACTATTGTCCATATATAAAGGTGAGTCTCGGGCTTTAAAGGTGCTCAATGAAATTTAGTGAGATTTAAATTTCAGTGACTATGGATGCAAATGTTGGCTATAGTAGCATGGTATATTCATAGTAGTATGAATATACCATGCATCGCGACAATGCCAACGGAACCACGTCTTGGTGTTGTATCAAATCGTCATCGTTTCACTGTAAAGCTCTTTGACAACACGAGGTCGTCATAGAAATAAACATTCATCCTTCCAAAAGATGTATTCAACGCTGCAGAAACGAGCGGAAGAAGCGGTTGCGGCATACGGTAAAACCGGAAATCTTGGTTTTCCCTCGTGCAATGTCTCATCTCAAGGTTGACTATTGCTGTACAGAATTTTACTGAAGTAGGCTTAACACTTTTTTTACTTTTAGCATTAAATGTCGGGGGAAGGAACACTCGTGTGATTATAATTATTATGTCGTTGAGATAGAATGTCGTCGGGATTAAGTTATTTGTCAGGTACTAACTGTCGTGGTGTCGTGGTATCAGGTGTCGCGGTATTAATATCGTCGGGATTAATTGTCGTCGGGATTAACTGTCCGGTATTAACTGTCGCGGTATTAAGTGTCGCGGTATTAAATGTCATAGAACCCAATAAATCACAAAGTTGCGTCAACTATCAGGCGGGTGTGGGATGAATTGGATCAAGGTCATTTCGCAGACACGCCTTAGGCCTATACTGCCTTCGTCGAAGTCCGAAGGGGGCACTTTGAGCACAAATTATGGCTTCATACATCAAACTTGATAGTCTGACGTATTTCCACTCACCGTGTATAAATCGTGAATGGAGCACCGATGATTACATCCATGAGTTCGACGTGAGCGTCATAGACCGTCAATGGTGAATTTTCCGTCGTTAGATGAGCACAAAAACGACCATGCTGTCTTTAATTAACTTCAACATCATATAATATATAATTATGATGTTGAAGATACTGTAATTAAAAACAGCAAGTAGGCCTACCTTTCGTAGGTCTTCCTTCCTGGCCTATAGGCCTATTATAGAAGTAGGACCATTTATGGGTATAAAAGGAAATCATTTATTCGACAGATTATGATTATTATTATGATTAGTATTCGAGATTAGAGGTCTGAAATTCGTTCTATACTTCTATGCGGGGGCGGGTCCATAGTGTAGTGGTAACATCACTGTCGTGAAGAGCAGTAGGTAAGCGGGATCGCTTTCCTCGTACCCTCCCAAAAAGTCCACTCAGCCTATCATTCGCGATGATGGCGCGTTGGTAAAATGAGACGTAGGACGTGATGGGCGCCTTGCATGGCTGCCGTATACAGTTAAATTCGATTCCTGCAATAACTTTTGATCATCCGTTCATACTGATTTGTAATCATCCTGCATTGTATCAGTTTGAAATTAAACGAAGATTACTATTAGATGGATATTGTACAGTCGAAGGACAATAGTAGTAGTAGTAGATGTTTAAGTTAAGTAAACTTTAGTGCGGTTCGCTAGTAGCGTATAAATGTATAATTGTGTCGGTTTAGTTAATACAGTGATTGCCGTCTGTGCAGAAGAAACTGTTGACTGTTAATAAAGACGTTCAAATTGTTGCGTGTGCTCTTGACCCTCTTGCTATGCCTATACTCCGGGAGCTGAACTGGACGTTCGGGCAGACACGCCTCTTTCCGGGGCTTAGTCGAATACACTTGCGAGATCACTAATACACTCTGAGGCATTTTGCGACATGTCTATCGTGTTTAAGCACGTTTTAAAGTTTATTCGAACAGCGAGTAACGATCGAGTGGGCCTACCGATTATAATTTCGCCAGTTACGCGTAGGTTTTAGATTCTGAGATCCGTCACCTCTGGATGAACAATTTAATCACTGTAGGCCTATAGGTAGGCCGATAGTCAGGCTGGATGTAGGATGTATATATGTATAACTATAAATGTATGTATGTTTGTGTGAAGACCTATGTATGCTTATACATGTATGTAAGTGTAATGTTTAATGTTAGTTTAATGTATCAAGACAATATAGCGCATTTTTTATACTTCATACAAGCTGATCTAATTAAGCCGTTTTAAAACAGTTTGAAAACGTTTGCTGCATAGAGCCAAAGGCAACAGTAGACCTACGAAAACGCAATGGAAGACTGTTTCAGGATTGTCCAATACTTCTCCTGAACCTTTCTGTCTCCTTTGGGCTGACTGATAAACCCCATGGAGTGGCTTCGCTCTTTTCTCCTTTCACCTCAGATGCGGGAACGGTCTTCCTCCTGCCATTTGAGCGGCTGATTCAGTTGGCTGTTTCAAATCTAAACTCAAGACTCACTTATTTTCTAAGACCTACAGTCCTACACAGCCAGCTGCTAGTTGATTGTAAGGCGCCCTTGTAACGGCATGGTTGTGTTACGGCGCCAAATAAATCGTCGTCATTATTATTATTATTTTCTCAAAGCGCTCTCGCACTAATTGTATAGAAGTTGCTGAAGTCTAATTTGTATTGCCGTGGGAGCGCCTGTGAGTAGGTTTCTTGAAGGAGCGCTATATTAAATTCGTGGATTGAATGAATGAATGAATGAATGAATGAATGAATGAATGCAAAGGTGTGGTGGACTAGGATTGAATTGTAGAAACGCCGCTCCTGCCCATCTCCACATTCAGTTGAGCGTAACGATCATCGACCCGGTTGACTGGAGACTGGAACCCGAAGCTCCCTGTATGTATGCTGGGGCAGCGCCGACAATTGAGGCACTTGCCAGCAAGATGATCTTTCAAGAAATTCGTTCGGCAACAGTAAGCCAGAGTGCATGGTGTGTATTGAATACATTGCTCGATACGCGAACATTTCGGCATGTTGGCTTACAACTCGGGCGGCACAGTTAATAGAATAGATTGAAGCTGGCGGAAACGGAACACTGGGAGGCTCGCAATAATTGAATTGTAGCAATTCAGGCGCGTTAAGATAAACGACTGAACGAGGGTCACAGCAGCGCGGAGTTGAAGATTGCGCTGCATGACCCGTGTCTGGCACATCTGATAGATTGGAGATTACTGCTGCTCACGAGTCGTGACTTAAGTTCCATTTGCGCCAGATACGCGGGGAAATTTCCCATGTCACTCTCTAGTCACGACCTGCAAAGGAAGTGAACGCGGTCCGTTATTGATAAGTCGCAAATTTCTTTAAGTGACAGTTCCAAAGTCTCATGTTGAAGTTACTGACAATGACCTAACTTGGTCCACGACACAGACTATTGGATTAATTTTATCTGTGGATTTCAATTGTCTCTACTGCCAGTTGCGGCAGCTCCGCACTGTTGCTCGCTCGCTTACTCCAGACGCCATCACTACACACCTCCACTCCATCAGAGCCCGACTAAATTACTGCTGCTCACTCTTTGTTGGCCTCCCAGCCGATCGGTTGGGGTGTCTGTCCTGCATTCTGCCGCACGTCTTTCCGGACGCATTCCGAGATTTGGCCACGTCTCCAGCGGTATGCTGGATTGTTTCCACTGGCTCCCCTCCAGCAGCGGATCTCGTATCGGATCATCGCTTTGGTCTGGAGGTCCTTGCTGGGCCTCGCCCCGGCCTATCTTCACGACCTCTGCTGCCCTTCCTTGAATGCTCTACCTGAGCGGGACGTGCTCATCGTCTCTTTTCCCCGCACAGCTACTATTATAAGCAGAATCGCGCCTTCTCAATGGTTGCCCCTCGCTCAGGAACGACATTTGGCGCTGCGCTTGTTCCTCAGGGTCCACTCTGACTATTTTTATGCTCAACTCAAAACTGTCATTTTCAGCCGTGCTGGGGTCGGGAGCGCTCCTGAGTAGTAGCCTTGAAGGGACGCTTTATAAATCTTCGTAATGAATGAATGAATGAATGAATGAATGAATGAATAAATGAATGAATGAATGAATGAATTAGTGGATGAATAAATGAATGAATGAACGAATATATGGCGCTGCAAATGCAGCATAACCACTGTAGACACGTTGATGTAGCCAACTTTACACATGGAAAAGACTTCTCCGGCTTTCCAACTCTACCATCTCTGTCCCAGAGGATTGATCTTCTGATTTCAGCTTGGTTTTGTTGCGCCATCGGTTGATGCCTTCTCGTGCATTAAACACCAGCGTCTTGATTTTGACACTATGTATGAAGTGTTCTAACTTCGACGTGTGTTTAGTGACCTACAGATACGTATAGCGTATATTGATTATGTTACATGAATAGCCTACTAAAAATAATCACTGATAATAGTAAAGGATGTGCAAAGTGTCATGGACACGTGATGCTCAGTGCATAGCGTTTAATCATTTACGGTACATTGTTTTGCTAACTCGTGTACTAGCCTTGTTCTTAGTTCTTACGACTTTGTGCAGTAGCTTTCAGTTAGTCGCCTTTTACGACATGCAGGAAGTTACAGCGGTCCTACTCTCCACAGGAATCACAGGGGTATCTAATCTATGTTTTTTCTACCACACTGCGCAGGTAGGCTATCCCCAGTTAGTCGCCTTTTTCAACTTGCAGGAGGATACAGGAGCTTTACGTTCTACCTGCAACCGTTCATGTATCTTTAACATTAGCCTATTGTAGCGGGATGGTCTTTTCGCTTTTTTGACTGAGTGTATGTCATCCCTTTGCCTTCCTAGGTCCACTCTACTCCTCCTTTTTACCGGCAAGGTTCCTCTGCTGAGTCCCCAGAACTCCCGCCTTCGGTCCCCGGATTCTAGCCTTCTCCCCTGCTACGTCCCCAGGACTTTAGCCTGCAGTTACCTTCTCTTCCATTATTGATAAGGTGACTTAAGCGCCGAATAGTTTCACAGCCAATCACATAAATCATTTCTGCTTGTCTCGAAGGATCCATTCAGGTAGGAAGTTATCGTAGCAGCCACAATATATTTACTATTTCATAATTTATATTTATAAATACACTACGTTAAGACATGTTTTCATCATATCCACACTATACGCCGCTCGCTCTCAGCTTCTCCCCTAAGGTCGCCTATATTATTTTGATGCATCAATTTTTTTGCCTCAAATTGATTGCATATTTGTTTTCCTTTCACCGCCTCATTCTGTCTGAAAGCATGTCACCCAGTGTGTGCACTAATTGTGTGATGAAATCTTTGTTAACCAGAAAACACCCCCCGCCCCCATTGTCTTTGCTCATTCGATGTATTAGGCCTAATGCGCTGTTGTCTAATCAGTGCACTTTAAACACGAAACAGTAACTATATATAGGGCTCCCTATAGCCAGGCCTGGATTAACCACGGATCCAATGGGTCCACGGACCCAGGCCTACTAAAAGTTTCACAAAAAGGGGCCTACCATTAGTATGCTATCTTCAATTTTTATAAAACAACGATAGTCATTTAATTGCAACTCGACAGTCAAGGCAATTTTGAGGTTTGTGACTGTTAGCTCCATAAGGCTGTTCCCACGACAGTTGACGCTGATTCCATATTCACATCTTTCGAATGATGTGAATATGGAATATGGGACTTTGTGAATTGTGACGAATGGATTCAATGGAGAGTATTTTTGAAATGTTTCATGTAGGCCTACTTAGGTTGCAAGTAGTACACGCACAAGTAACGATGAGGTATCAATGTATCAAATGGTTACTACAAGAACAGAGATATTTACTTCTTTAACAAAGCTTAGGCCGCCGCCTATATCTGATTCACATAAGATTGAAAGCTAACCAGTAACCTATCCAAGTGCCTGTGAGAACAGTCAGCTGTTTCCAAGTACTTCTATAGGACTTAAGTAGTCTGCGAGCATAGGCGTAGCTACATTGAGGCATGAGGAGGTAGTTGCCTCCTCTTGCTTTTTTCATATACTGGAGCTTCGATTGACTAATGACCCAAATGACCAGGATTTTGCCAATGTCTGTGACGTTGCCTCCTCTTGAATTTAAGTCTCGCTACGTGCCTGCCTGCGAGTACAAGTACTTAAAAACTGTACTCGAGTTGTACTCAAGTACAAGTACCAAGTACTGCATACAAACAAAATTATAAAGTACGCGGATGACAGCTACCTCCTTATTCCATCGACAAATAGCGAATTGATAACGTCCGAAATCGATCATGTCACCACATGGGCTGATTCTTGCAATTTAAAACAGAATCATTCTAAGATCCAAGAGATGATAGTTCGTCGACCAATGAGAGGGTTGGGTGTTGATCTTCCAAAAGTTACACTCGGGCCTCGCCAGGGTAAAGCACATGAAGATCCTAGGTGTCACTTTGTCAGAACAATTCAACTTCGACACGCATGTTAACAACATTGTCATTAAGGCTAGGCAGTCAATGTATGCCCTACGCGTTCTAACAGCACATGGGTTAAAGGGCCAATCTCTGTGTGATGTAACAAATGCTACCACAGTGTCGCGGATGTCTAATGCGACCCCGGCGTGGTGGGGCTTTGTGGGGGGGGAGCCCCGTCTTCAGGCAACTATACGGGACTGGTCCCGGGCTCG